>OY744477.1:153946795-154081623 GCA_963556175.1 Tipula confusa
TTTACCTTTACTCTTTGAATCCTGCCAAAGTTCCTGCTACAATTATCCCCACTGAACGCTGTACGCATTTAATAGTAATTTGATATTTTTTTCAACATTTCAATTTAAATATTGCTGATAGTCTTTGCAGTTTAGTTTGGTATAGATCTGATGTCCACGTTTTTGATAATCCTGAATTTTTCGAAAAGTAAATAATCATAAAAGAAAATATTTTTATGACGTCATGTATACTCTTATCCTTGCTAATTCAATCCGTGCTAACAAGTCCAAAAAGTTAACGAATTGATGTCAAAGCTTATAAAACTAGGTTGTTAAAGTATTAATATATGTTTTTGCCAACAGAGCTGGCTACATTGAGCTGTAGCGATGTGTATTAAATTATCTTTTCCAATATAACCAGTCCCAGGTGGTTCCATCAGTAGCCAGCATGGCTATGTCAGTTAGCAGTTTTATATAAAAGCCACATAAAAGCTTCTTCTTAATATGGCATTTGCTCCAACCAAACAGGTATCTTTTTCGAATCATAATTCGTAACACATAGCCCTTGCCTTCAACATTTTTTATTGACCGCACTACGTAGTTATGTTATATTTCTCTGTAATTTATAGGAAGACTCATTTCCTGAATTCTCTAGACTGTTTATCATTTTCAGAAGGTACGGGTCATCATAAATTTGGTTTAGGGAGACTAATTTAATGCTACGTTCAGTTCCTAGATTTCGTTTTTGCAAAATTCATGCGATTTCTGTTCAAAAAGTTCCGCTTTTGGTTTAGGTTTAAAATTGCTTTTCAGCCGCTTAAACTTCTAAACCTGTTAATGAACCATATCTGCAAGATTGTGAAAGTTCTACTTGCTTGATGAGACCAGCCATTTACTTTAATATTGCTAGATCGGACGTGCTCTTTCAATTTTGGTACGAGACGAGGTATTGTTAGATTACTTTAAACTCTTGCAAATCGTGTTTTGATTTATTCTTGCTCCGAAGAATCAGTAACACCATCCAAATTTGTTTGGCTGCGTGATTTGATATCTCGTTGTATTGATTATATGAAATGTCATTTAGTTTATCTTTATGTTCCTCCGATGCATCTGCAAACCCATGCAATTCAAGTTTTGTATTTTCGTTTTGGAACCATCTTTTTATTGCAATTTGTTCTAAATTGACCATTTCTTCACGTATTGATGACCACTCATGTGGTATTTTGGCCGGCAGTTGATCATCCCAGTCCAATTTTGCCAACCATCACAGTTGAAACAAAATTTTAATCCTAATTGTGACTGGAGATAGCCATCCTATAGGGTCAAAAACCTAAGCTGACTCTGGTAACATGCTTCTTTTAGTCATTTTACAGTCGTTTAATTTCACATTGAAGCAAAATACGTCTTGTTTTGGCGCATATCTCAAACCAAGTACCAAGACAGGTTGAGATTCGTCTTCGAAATTAACAACTGAATTTTGGCTATTTAATTGAGGAAGTACCTTTAATTCTTCAGGAGAATTTGACATCCATTTTTTTAAATTAAATCCACCCTTATTTAAAACCACAATCAAATCGTGTACTAACCCTACAGCTTCCTTTGAGCCGCTAGCTCCTAAAATGAGGTCATCCATATAGAAATCCTTTTTAAAGATTTCTGATGCCTCAGGGAATTCTGGGTCTTGTAGTCTAGAGCAAGTTGAACTAGCTTTCTTGTTGCTAAAAACGGGGCACATGCCATTTCATACGTTACTGTTAGAAGATTGAATGATTGCAGAGTGGCCTTATCAGAATTTCGCCACACGATTCGTTGATATTTAGTATCATCTGGATGTACCCGAATTTGGCGAAACATTTTCTTAATGTCCGCTATGAATATAATTCGATGTTGACGAAATCTCGACAACAGTTTAAACAAGGTAGATTGAAGAGTTGGACCGACGGCTAACCCGTCATTCAATGATACACCATTTGACGTTTTAGCAGAAGCATCAAATACAACGCGCAATTTGGTAGTACTGCTACTCATTTTTACTACTCCATGGTAAGGTAAATAGTATCCGTCACTTCTGGTGAAGCTGCCTCACTCCATATGTTTCAGCTCCTTGTATTCATTCATGAACTCTGGGTATGATTTATGAAATGCCATATCCTTTTTAAAACGATTTTCTAAATTATAAAATCGTTTGATTGCCATTCCTCTTGAGAAACCAATGTTGGTGTTAGACCCCCTGAATGGCAAACGCACAATATATTTACCGTCGTTTGCTCTTTCGACAGTTTTTTGATAGTGGCTTTGGCCACCACATCACATTTTGTTGGAGCGAGCAACGAGCTTCAACGAGTTTTGAAAATTATTTCAACAGATAAGCATTTAATGTTTTATGCAAACGAGTCCAATGTCAAATAGCATTTCAATCCACCAACCGGCAGTCACTTTAGGGGATTGTGGGAAGCCAGTGTAAAGTCAATTAAGTTTCATTTGAAACGAGTAATAGGGCAATCATTGTTAACTTTCGAAGAAATGGTTACTGTATTAACTCAAATTGAAGGGATCTTAAACTCACGGCCATTATGTGAGCTAACGAAAGATAAAATAGATCCACTTACACCCAGTCATTTCTTAATTGGACACCCTATCACATTAATACTGGAAGAGAATTTAGTAAATTTGAAGACAAACAAGCTATCACGATGGCAACATCTTCAACAAATGATTCAGCACTTTTGGTAGTGATGGAATATAGAGTACTTAACTACCCTGCAACAACGTCAGAAGTGGACAATTCCAAAAAAAGATCTTTCTGTTGACGAGCTAGTGGTGATTATTGATTATTGACAAGGACCGTCCACCAACAAATTGTTTACTGAGCAGAATACATAGTTTATGTCCAGGTCGAGATGGAATGGTTCGCGTCGTTGAGGTTAAAAACAAACAAGAAATTATAAAACGTCCGATTAGCAAAATTTGCAGGTTACCATCTGGCTCAGTTGAGCCAACAGGCGCGGGATGTTCAGATTCCTAAAAGAGAAATGGTATAATATTTTTAAAGTTTGTTTGACATTAGATCTGTTATAATGAAGCGATCTGTATTACCGATATTATAATATCGACATCTATAAATTGAATTTTTGATACTGACATCTATAATTTACTAGTTTAAATCATTTGTTAAGCAATTAATGTATTGTTATAGTATTACTTCGTGCAATTTATTTTATTATAACATTTATAATGGTTATAAATTATGTTTATGTAATGTTATAAATGTTAACTTTTATAAAGGGAAACAAAAAAGAGATAGATTTTCTCGATCACTTACGTGAAGCCAATACGTCTGTGAACAACGATTTCTGCACGTCAACATTTTCAATAATAAAAAATATTTTGTAACGTTTAAATAAAGTTTTCTCACTTTCACAATTTTGAAATTTGGAAATACGTATTCGAACATTTTTTAGTCCTTCGAGCCGGATTTAGTGAGTATTCGTTGATAGATTTTTACCAATGTAGTAGGCATCACAACTTTTTATTTTCTGCAACCATTTGGAACCTGTCGTCATAATGTTTAGAGAACATCTCATTGATTACCAGATAATATCTAATATAAATTTGACTGTGGCTTTACTAAAATCTATATTATACTTTGTGAGGGATAATATGTTTACTGTTCTTAGGATTGAGACTGAGAATGATAGCCGATCGTTAGATTTCGCTCTCTTCTTGCTGTTTGCTTGTATCACAAAACCTTACAACAATTTTGAAGACTGAGAACTTCTTATTAAAATCAAAGCAATGATGGAGTATAAAACCCATAAGAATGTATGTTAGTCTGTGTACGAAATGAAATAAAAACCACTTAAAAAGTTAAAATTTTAAAATTTTATTCACCACATAATTTTAACTGGACGTGGCGAATAAAAAATTAGACGTCATTTATTTTATCTATTTGTATTTCTACCACAGTTAAAATATTTAATTTTTTAACCGTTTCGCACACAGCCTTAAGGATGAAATTGAGAAATGGTTTGTGGAAATAAATAAAACTAAAGATTGAATTATAATGCTTGAGGATCAAATAAATTACTAGAAACGAAATAATATTGCTAGTGATCTATAGTGGTTACTGGTTTACACTATCTTAACAATGACAGTGTACAATATTTAGTTCGTTTCATCTGTAGAACTTGGAGGCCACCAAAAAAATAACAATAAGATGTGTTCACAAAAGGCAGCTATATAATTCTGCATCTTGCTAAAATGGTAAAAATTCAAAATAGAATGGCCAGAGTGACAAAGAAAAAATGATGTACTTTTGTAAGATTGTTTAATAAGCTAACACACTATGTCACTTAATCTGTTGAAAGTTTGATTAATTTAGGGGACCACCGTAAAATCAAATCCACTCTTACCAGCTGGATTGCCTCTGGATTGTGAAGCAATCCAGAGGCTCGAAAATGCAATAATTGAGGAAAACCACATCACAAGCTAAAGAGGATGTGTAGTATACTAGAGGATTTAAGAAAATGAACTCAACAGCAAAGAGCGAAACAACAAGCGCTCAACCAAATTTTTAATAGACGAACTAATCCAAAGTGTTATTAATACCGGTGAATGATCAGAAGATAGGTCATAGCACCATTAAGAAGATATTTCCATTCACCTATTAAAAAGATCTAAAACTTTCGTCACCTAGAATCAACAGATGCTACACCAAGTTTATATAATGTTGCATAAAACATCTCAAAATATTCACCAGCCCTTAATGGCCCAATACGCAGACAGTGGCCACTACATATAGCACTTTCTCTTAAATCAGACTAAAACAAAGCGATACAAAATCTTAAAATATCTTTGTTAAAAAAATGCCATGAAGAGGTTCAAAATTATCTCAATGAACTCACAGCAACTAGAGCAACAAATTACGCCCAATGGAAAGCCACACAAAACCTAAAATGTTCAACACTGTAATGCCCACCAATTCGTCACCCTGATGAAAACTATGCAAAAATTGATGCAGATAACATATTTGGTCGGCATTTTAGTAAAATATTTACATCTAACAAGTAAATCTGAAGCCTCGATATATTATCTGATGATGCAGAAGCTTTGAAAATTCAGCTATAGTTAAATACAACTGGTGCCAAGTAGAAAAAATAATCAAGGAAAACATAGACTCAAAAAAGATCCAAAATATCGTTCAATCAGTTTACTCCAGACTCTCTCAAAATTTTTCGAAAAAATGCTCCTTCAGAAACTTTAACCAATGGCAAAAACAGAAAAAATATAATTCTGTATCATCAGTTTGGATTTAGAGAAGTGGTGCATGTTCATAGAGTCGTATCTGAAATAGAGAGTGCCCTAGAACAAAAAAAGGACTGCTTTGCAGCGTTTTTGGACATATCACAGGCTTTTGATAAAGTATGGCATGATGACATGATGGCCTTAAATATAAAAAGTTAAAACACAGTTACCGACATAAATTGGTGGATGTACAAAAGCACATCCACCAATTTATACGAAATTCAAGTAGGCGTTCCACAAGGCAGTGTGTTACGTCCAATATTATATTTGACCTATACTGCTGACCTACTCACATCCAATTTCGTAAAAGTTTGAACATTTTGCAGATCATACAGTTTTTCTAGCTATGCATCAAAATCCCAAGATGGCTTCAAAAAGACTGCAGGAACACTTAGATGAAATAGAAAAATGACTAGCTAAATGTAGAATTACGGCCAACGAACGTAATTTGGCGTACATTACAATCACACTTCGCAAACTTATATACCTTTGAGACTGAATAATATCGTGAGAGCACAAAATCAAAACGTTAAATATCTCGGCCTACATTTAGATAGAAGGCTCATTTCGAACTATTTTCTAATATAAGAAAATGGAAACGAATGCACTCAAAAATACTAAGAATAAAAATAAATGCACCCGGGTATGTGCGTAATACAAAATATATTCTGGGATCTACGGATCAAAACAATAGCAGATACAAGTAAACAGTAAAAAATACTGGTTGAAATTAGAGTAACATATCAACGCATTAGCCAGGGAATTCCTAAAAAGGCCCATATATTGGCGATTTAATAAAAAGGTCCTGTGAAATTACAAAATAAAAACGAATGCAAATTCACGGAAATCAAGCCCAACGAAACCTAATTTAATACAATTTGACCAGCAATGTAACTTATATAATATAATTTTAACATCATCAAATTTTTGTTGTGGCTAACGTCATGCGTTAACTTATATAAGCATTTGAGCAATGTACTAACAAAATAAAATTCAAAAAAATTATATTTGTACCAACCTGTTTATCAGCTGATTATTTTATGCTTGTGATTACGGTTTATACCAATTTTTTTGATGTTTGTTTTTTATCATTTAGATCGAGTCTTGTATTTTTGTATCAGAATTTTAATATGTGTGTCGTCTGATGGAAAGTTTATTCTATTTACGGGGATTTATATCAGTCAAAGTGATTTTGTGTACCGATTTCGATAAGAATAATGTAAGAAAGGTAAGTGAAATTGATTTTTTTATTGTGTAATTGTTGAACCCATATACTTATTATAATATGTATACCTGATGCAGCACTTTTTGCATCCATTTTGTTTTTTTTTATCTTTGATTGTATTGGGTTAAAAATAATGGTGTTGAATATATAGAAATTACTACGTTTAACTACGCATCAAATTGCAAAGTTGGCGTTCAGTTTAAGTTTTTAGGTTTTTAAGCATAAAACCAACATTTTTTTTAATATCACGATCACATATTTAACGTGATTGAAATAAATGACCGTCGGATGACAAAATACAGTAAATCTTTAATTAAACTTTTCATATAAACGTAAAATTTAAAGAGACGACGACTGATAGAAAAACGATTAGTTTTGAATGCGCACTTAAATTATTCTGAATTTGCAAATTATTTGAATGTCAAGGTTAAACTTTTTTTTTTCGGGCAAGCCACATAATTTTAACATCTCGCAATGTTTCTAACGTAATTACTTGACATTTGTGAAGATATGTGATGTTATTACAGTATCATTTTGTAGATATACAATTGCCATCAGATGGTTCAGACTTATTTTAGTAAAGTTCACGTTTAGCAGCATATAATTGCAATTAATTTATTGATGTTCCCCATCTTTATTTCTCTGTGCAGGGTTTAATCATGAATGTATGACGTGTCAATTTTCAAACAATTTAGTTTGGCGATTGTTTTTTTAATTAGCGGTTTTGTCTCATGTGTTCAGATTGCCAAGATTGCATTTTAAATTTCATAAAACGGTTTAGCACAGGTTGTCGAATTAGCTTGTAATCTTTTATGCCGTACACGATAAAATAATTGCGATTTATCCAAAAACATGTTTGAACTTTGACAGTAATTTTTTTGATAATTTGTCCAGTTATTTTATTATTTGTCAAGTCATATCCAGGAGAGATTAATCATCGAAATTGATGGGTCGCTTTTTTGTTGTAACGCAAAGATTTAAGTAATATGTTTTTAATCGCAATAAGTTATTTGCGTAAGCTAGTTGATTGCGTTGGTCACAAGTGAATGATTGGTAGCTCGATTATTAACCTTCCTCTTCAATCAATAATTTATTTATATAAAACGGTTATCGCTCGAGTTATCAATACATAATTTTATTTTAATCGCAATGGATTTATGTTTATTTGTCAACATAGAGCACAATAATGAATAAATAAAATGTAAAATGATGACTGTGCAAATTGTACTAGCACACTTCCATCCGACGTCCACACTACCTACAAACGAGCATTAGTGTACATTACAGATGCTAATGACATCTTCAATAAAAATTAAATTTAATAGTGCTTGTTTTGATGTTTGTGAAAGTGGTTGTTGTCTTATTTCGCACACAAACTGAAGCGATCTCAATCATCACGCTTACCTTGAATATTGCCAGAATTCAATTTACTGGTAGACAACACAGCTTTGAAATTGCTCTACGAATTGTACCAGTGTTGGTTTTAATTTAAGCAACTCAAACTCGTTCGTCAATTCCCGGAAATACATTGGTGACTCTGTCTATTTGCCATTGATTCACCAATCGATTTTCCTCCTAGATTAACACTTACTACATCATTGATTTCGATATTTGGTTGGGTTTTATTCCACTTGGTGCAAGTTTGAATTGATTTTTGTCTCCAAAACAGTTGGCTCATTTTTAGTATAGAATTCCAATGTGACCACATGTGGTACCATATGGTACCTCCGTAAGGTCTGGTTGTGGTATCGTTGTAATCGGGTGCCCAATTAAGAAATGTGCTGGGGTTAATGGTTCGACTTTTTCATCGAACAAGCACCAAGTGGTCTTGAATTAAGCAAACCCTCAATTTATATCAGCAATGTGTGTAACTCTTCATGTGCTAAAACCATATCTCCTATTACTCTTTCCATCTGAATCTTTGACGATTTAACAGCCGCTTCCCAGATACCTGATGATTTCTTTGTAAAAATAAATTAGAGATTATTTTTATATTTGGTTTCAGAAATATGTTTATTTCTTTAAATTGTTTAGAAGCGTCTAGAAAATTGGTGACATTGTCTGAAAATATGTTTGTACTGACATCTCCTCTGGTAAAAAGACGATTGAGAGCACCCATGAACGAATCGGTTGTTAAATTCCCAACCAGTTCCAAATGAATGGCATTCGTACTTAGGCAGACTATTAGACAAATGTATAATTTTTGATATGCTTGACCTCGTCCCTGTTTACGATACTTTTTAATAAGACCAACAAAATCTAATCCTATTTAGAAAAATGGTCGTATAAACTCCATTCTTTCCTTAGGTAAGTTGCCCATTAATTGCTTCTCAGTGTGTGGCCGTTGTTTGAAACAGGATATGCATTTTCGGGTAACTGCTTTGACGATACCTTTCCCTTTGATAATCAAATATTTTCTTCGAAGCGGACTCAATAGCAGAGGTGCACCACAATGTAGATACATTTTGTGGTACTTTTGAACTATTTGTCTCGTTATGTTCGAATTAGCAGGTAAAATTATTGGATGTTGTGTATCGTACGGAACAATTGATTTCTCAATCCGACCTCTTACTCTGAGAAGCCCGTTCTCGTCCAAAAATGGATGTAATGACCGTATTATACTTTTCGATGAAACAGCATTTATTTCTGCTGTAAAGGTTGATGACTGGGAACACCGTAAGATTTCAGCTTCTGCATGTTGCCAATTTGATCGGCTTGTATTATTTGATTGGACTCCTCTTCTGCGGCATCGTGAGATGAAACTCCAGATTAATACAAGAATTCGTATGATCTTATCGTAACTCGAGTATGTTTTGCTTAGTTCCTCGATCATAGATTTTGCTGTGTTGCCGCAGACTATGGTCATAACTTGTGCATTATCTCTGCGTAGATTCGTCGTTTCCGACTTTTAAAATGATGGTCCATTCCACCAGAGCAAATGTGTTTTGACACAAACCTCGTGTGGCACAATCTGTTGAATTGACTTTTGATGCCAAGTGCTGCCACCTTCTTCGCCAAAGGACTTCTTATTTTTCACTTGAGTGATTTGCTACGTACATTTTCCATCGATGTGGTGCTTCTGCCGGTCAGTCTAAGACAATCGTAGAATCGGTCCAGCCAAATATAGCAGATCGTCTGGAATGTTCAGTAGCTTCTGAAAATGTGTCATCAGGCGAGCAACCAATAAGGCACCATTAAACTCTAATCGAGATAGTGATGTATTTTTAATTGGGGCAACCTTCGTTTTTGCCGCTATTAGATTGGTAACACAGTTGCCATTGTAATGTGAACGTAAATAAACCGCAGCAGCAAAGGCAACCTCACTCGAATCACGGAACTCATGTACACAGAAATATCACGTGTTTCACTTCTAATGCTTTTCTATTGGTCTTGCACCTTGAGTGGTAACTTATCATCCCAGCTCAAATCCAGCTACCATAACGCTTGAAAAACACTTTGATTTTAATGATGTATGATGCTAAAAGGCCTAGTGGATCATATAGTCGGCTAGCTTCAGATAGAACTCCTCGTTTCGTCATTGGAACTGTCTCATCTAATGTGATATGATACGTGAGTTTGTCCCAATTTGACTGTCACTGCAACCCCTTAATTTCGTTGAAATCTTCGGTAATTGACGATATAAAATCAGCAACATTCATTTCGTTTAATAGCTTTGATGAATTGGATGACCATTTACGAAGGTTAAATCCAGATTTGACCATTATATGTAAAGCCTGCTGTGCCAGTTGAACTGCTCCAGGTAGTGATGGTACTCCGGTTAACAATTGTCTGTTAACAACGCTTGTGATGCTTTAGAATATTCTTCAGAGTTAACCTCAGCTATATGGTTTATCACTCTAAGCTAGATATGGTGCTGATGACAACCCGTATGTGAGCGTGTTTAATTCATAATGATCGATGGTTTTATCTGATGTCTTGCGCCATACTATTCTTTGATATCAACGATCAGCTGGGTGTATCCATATCTCCCGATACATCATCTCCGCATCTGCTGTAAACACAATTTTATGAATTGCAGCATTGGTCTTTTAGGTAAATTATCATTTAATGAGTAGCCCGAGCTGGTCTTGGCCAACGCGTCAAAAACCACCCACAGTTTGGTCGTTCTGGATGTTTCCTTGTAATCTCCATGATGTGGAAGATACACATAGTCACTTTGGATTTCTGGGAAATCTACCTTTACCATAAGGCCGATTTGCAAATACTCCTCCATAAATTCAACATATTGATCCTGTAGGTTTCGGTTTTTCATGAATTTTCTCTCCATTTTTTTTCAATCGGTTGATAGCCATGTACAATAATTCCTTCAATGGATTGATCCTTGGTTTAAATGACAATTTAACTAGGTAATGGTTATATTCTAATTGTGTGGTTGTGGTTTTGAACAATTCTTCACAAACTTTTTGTTCTGGTAATCGGGGTGCAGACCCAAATATCTCTTCAGATTCCTATAATGGTTTTAATCTGCTGGCTAACATCGTAGTATCGACAGCAGTGGTAGCACACTGACTGAACTCTTGTGTTAATGCTGTTTTCTCCGTCAGTACCCACCCTAGATGTGTGTTTTGGGCATTGATCTGGTTGGAATGTTTCAACTGGTTTTGTTCCATAATTTCGAAAAATTTATCGGCTCCGATAAGCAAATCAATATTGGATGCTGACTCTGGACTTCTATCAGCTAACTGTAACGTTGAGTTACATTTGCAGCCCAACAAGTTAATTATTTGTACTGGACTCACTCTTGTTGTAGAGGGTATAACATATGCGGATATATTGAATGAGATACTTGGCATGAAATGTGGTAATATAGCAATATTTACAATTCCTCTCGTTGTAACAAGCTTTTGGTTAGACTTGTCCAGAATGCCAATTTTTCCTTTTGAACCAATGCCTCTGTAATAAATTGATTTTGAGATCGGGAACCACTTCTATCATTCGTCGTCACTGTGGATGTTGGCAAAATGGCTGGATTAATCATATCACCGGAATGTAGACATGATGATGTCTTTATTTCAGAATTTGAAGATGGTGTAGTAGTAATTACGCTGTTGGTAGATGGTGATGGCCTATTTGGTGTGCTGAGCGAACTTTCATATATTATATATTAGCATGCAAGAGAGAATTATGTTTTTGCTTGCAATGATGGCATCTTTTAAACGATCTGCAATGATATATCTTTCTCTACTGTCAACGACTTGAATTTTGGACATATACGAACCAAGGGTGACAATTACTATTGCACACTGAACAATTATTTGGGTGCTGTTTTTGGTTGAGGAACTGATTTTTGCGGATAACCTTTTATGGAATCTAGAGAATCCGCTCTCTTCATCAAAAAATTAAGTAATTCTTGACAAGTTGGAAATTCTACGCCAGTTGTATCATTAGCCCATTTATCTCTCGTTTTTCCATCTATAGCTTATGGACTAAAAGAAACACTAACCATGGATCTCTAGATTCGGCTTCAGGTCAGACCATGTTTACGATACGATACAACGCTCGATCCGACAAATCAATAATTGCATTCAGATTTAATCCATCAGATGAACCGCGTAAGAAATGGTTCGGTGTTAACGCTTCTCCATCAGCCGTCACTGGTAAATAAATTAGTGGTTTTGAGTCAATCATATTTCCGACTTCTGCTACTACTGTTTCTAGTATCCCACCATTTAACTGCTGATTTTGCACTGCTTTAAACAAATTATGTTTTGCACCATTTTTTCCATTCTTCTCCAAAGTGAGGTGATGCTGTTATGATAAAGCCCCACCTAAATTCGGACAACCATTGGTGTACCTCATACTTTGAAGTCGATAGCTACGTTTTTAGTTATTTTTGGACACCCTAGAAATTCGTGCTGTAAATACTTGAATTAGGTTTCCTCTACGTGCTTTAAACCGAATTAAACTTGGTTTAAAGCTATCTGTGGTTAGGCTTGCCGCTATTTCTACATGTATTGCTTTCTTTATGGCGTGTGACGGTTACTATTATTGGACCGAAATAATCTATTCCCACCTAACTGATTGGTCTACAATACATTGCCAGTAGTGGTGCCATCTCTGGTGGTCTAGGTATAGTTTTTTCATTTTGCATTTTGGATTACCTAACCAAATTTTTATTTCGTCGAGGTATCTCGTATATTGAACACTTTTGTATAATTCAATTTCCACTCGTTCTATTTAATTATGTGTAATCGGACCTTTACAAAATTTCACAGTTCTTGATTACCTTTAGGAACCTAGTCGTAGCACGGTTGAAGTACATTTGAGCTCTCATTGTAGTTGTTCAATACGAAATGATTGCTACGTTAACAACCATTAATGTTGGTACTGTGCTTCGGTTTTAGTGTATATATAATGCGCAGTTCCTCCATTACAAATCCTTTTTCAGTATTACTACTGGGCCATTTACTTTGCTCCTCATACAAAAATCTCATACAAACCAAGTTCAGGTTGGGTTTCGTTACTGTGAAATCTTTTTTTATTTGTGTTGGTTTTTTATCTGAGATTTAAGTTGTTCGAATATAGATAAATCTATACAACTTGTGCATCAAATGGTGATGTTGACATGTGCAGCTACCGCTTTAATAGTGTCAAGATAATTAAATCAGCTGGTGGTGATATTGGTATTGATAGTGGTTTCCGGAATTGGTAACACAACCGTTGGTGATTTCCTAGCAGCTCTTTTTGCGGTAAATACTGCGATAGTTGCTTTTAGCTCGTTAATTTCAGCTATGAGCATTTGATGGTGTGACGTTTTGGTTTGGGTGTCAAAAATTCGGATTTCCAGATCAGGGCAACTAAATTTTTTTGTAAAGATACCAGTACTTATGTCAACCAAAGAACTTTGCATTGCTACAC
This sequence comes from Tipula confusa, assembly GCA_963556175.1. NCBI lineage: Eukaryota > Metazoa > Arthropoda > Insecta > Diptera > Tipulidae > Tipula > Tipula confusa. The sequence goes on from OY744477.1 coordinate 153,960,183, forward strand.
GTAACACACCTCGTGATTCGAAAATATTATACAGATTTTTGATGAAAATTTACACACGTATTACCAATTAACAGTCCATATCTTTAAATTATGGTGTAAAACTTAAAGTGATCATCGTCGAATATTTAAATAATGTTACAACTGCCATCTAATTCTAGTTTATGAGAAGACAATTTCAACAATTTTAAAGAGCTAAACACCATTTTAGGGTATAGAAGCAACCTTTATTGTGTCCATAGTATTTTCCACAGACAAGATTACAATATTTTCTTCTACTGCAGACATAATTGTTTCATGGGTTTGCCCTACAATTTCATTAGTGAGCGCCAAATTCGCTGTTTCACATAATTTTAGCTTATTTTTAATATTCGCCAATATGAACCATATTACAGATTGGATTTTTTACTTTAATCACTATCATGTAGCGTAGCAATTTACATTTCCTTATAGTCTCTAAAAATTTGTGTATTTTTTCCACATTTGCAGCGATCTAAAAAATCAGCAAGTTACTTTTTATATGGGAAAAAGTTCTCTCACGTAGGTCGTTGGTCTCCTTTAATGACGTTATCTCAATGATTTTCGTTTTCTAATAAAAGTTTGAAATTCGCCTAATCTCTGAGATTAGTGAAGCCTGTGTTTTTGAAGTAGGGAAAAACTTGGATTGGCAAGACTTCAAATTGATATTAGCAATAAATAATTTTTTGTCATCATAGACTATTAACTCAGATTTTATCGTCACTATGGACAATAACTTCCGTTTCAAATTTTACGCGATATTCGTGTGGGCCTCTTTAATTTTACATTTTTCGAGCAATGAGAGCCATTTGAACTGTGGATCATATTTTTGACAATAATATCATGTAGTATCTTGGGTTAAAACTTGTCTTTTAATTCAAAATAAAATATGGTCAGGTTTTAATTTTTTAAACCGTGCAAAAAACTTTTCCATTCATTTTATTTTTAGACATATCTAACATGGTGGGCTTAAACTGGTAGGATCGTGGTTTTTCTATACAAAACTTTCATTTATCAATGACGCAAATCCATAGTTTTGGACTTGCGTGATTGATTAATGAAAGTTATGTCATTTCTCGTTACCTTCAAGTTAGGTTTCAATACATCACACATTTTTAATGTTGCTGGCTAAGGTAATGTTATGGTTTCAGCCATTTTTAATCAGTATTCGGCAATAGTTTTTAGCATTTTTAATAACGCCCTAACTACTTCAAATTCGGTATTTTTTTGAACTTACTAAATTAGTGCTTCACTACCCTTGAATTAAAAATTATCATTGGGTACTTTTATTTTATGGAAACATCAATTAACCCAGTAGCCTCTAAACGTTCAGCAATGGTCTCGTTTGCATAACTATAACCAGCGAATAATTAGCCGTTCACTGATTTTTATCACGGTTTTAGACGCATGTGGTTCATTTGTGAACTTTTCTCTTGACTAAACTACGTTAACTATTGATCCAATAAATTTGACATGAACTATTAATGAAGAACGACTGCTATTAAATTTCGTATTAGTGAGAATTCTGATGACTGTGACAACCATGCTAGTCCCGTATACTAAGTAAAACTTACTAATGACATCTTTTGCTGCATCTTAGTTGCTACAAATGATGCTGGATTCATTTTCAGTGATCATTTAAATAAAAATTTGATACCTTTGATTATTTTTGGCCATTTCCGTCCATTTTCGTCCATTTTTGGGCCATCTATTTAAAAACCGTGATAAACGCTACTGATTTGTTGTTCTCACCTGCATTTTCACCCGCATAACTCATTAATTGGAAATCCACCAAGGACAGGGAGAACAATTTATCTACCTGTATGTTTTGAGTTTGTATAGATTTGCTGTAAGCACATGTACAAAATAAATTCAAAAGGAAGATTTTGCGTCTGTAATACATTATCCATCGGCAGTTTTACTTTTCTCAATACACAATTTAATAAAAAATGAGAATTCAGACCTGGAATCAATTGAACAAGCAGAATGAACGAACACGTTGAAGAACAAGTGATACTTCTAATGGCATTTGCCACATCTTCAGTTACTCTGTAGTAGTCGTTTTAGGAATTGTAATCTTCATTCTGTCATTTTTGGCCCTACTTCGATTTAGATATATATTTATAGGTGATACAGCTTTTCACACAATCCAACAAAAAGGATTCCTTTTATAAATATTCAAGCTGGGACAACCAAATGTATTGGCCGAATATTTAATTTAGCCTTTTCTGCTTAATTGGCAAAAAAGTATGTTCTTGGAAATAATTGTCAAGTTGCAAAATTTGGCGATTTTTTCAGAGTGTTGTCAGGTTCCATTTTATTGAGAATAGATCTGAGTACCTCCTAAAAGAACACAGTGCGCATTGTGTTGGTTTTTGTACAATTATTCGTAAAGCTTAAACGAAAACGAGCATCAAAATTACTAGGGTATAAATTATCGTAGGTAGTAGGTAGAAGTAAATATGAAAATTTTATTAAAAATTTTATGTGGTAAACATTTTCTTGATTTTAGAAATAAATATTCCTAAACACTCTGATTATTTTCAATAAATACATTGAATTTTGTCTTCATAATAAATTGGAAATACTTAATCCGATGGTTTCTATAACTTTAAAGCTAATAAAATTATTAACCGAACTGAATAAAATATTTTAGTTGTTGTAATCTTGTGGTGCCTTACGTTTAAAATATTTTCATCTGCCAAAACATTTTAGAGAGGTATTTCAACAATTAAAATCTAATGGGACGAGTAAATCCGATTTTCTATAAAATTAAAAATTAAAAAAAACTTTTTGTGAAACTATCCAAAAAATTAAAATTTGTTGAAAATTGTTGCGGTTGAACTTTTATAGAGAAATTTAAAGAACGATGCTTATAGTACCGGGTGTATCATTTAAGTTGAAAAAATGAAAAGCAAAATGATGATATCAAAATTATAAATATAACCTCAAAACTGCCAACAAAACACAATTAACCCTTACAAATTATCACTGAAGTGTCTTTATTTACCAGTATTGGTCAACCATTTTTGATTGACATAATGGTAAATGTTTACTGCAACAAACTTTTTTAAAAACGTACTATTAAAAACTTACTTTGTTTTCGTGCTTTTATATCGTTAACACCATTTACCAAAAATAAAAAGTATACAAAATTAGGATCATGCAATTGTAGTCAAATTTAAAATTCATCATTGGTTTCAGCATTAGTTAATTTACATGCGATCTAATTACTTTGAAAAATATTATGGTTTAATTGCAGTACAAAATGTGAGCCTTAACGGAACATGTGAACGCATGCATAGTTTATAGTTGTGTAATCGAAAACAATCTAAAAACCGTTCAGAATCAGACAAATCAAATGTCAGGTCGTAAAATTTAAAGTATGTTGCGGATTCTTAATTGTTTTGATCTTTAATTATATTTTTTTATGTGAGAGCAACAAAGTTAGGAAGCAGAGACGCCTTATGGATCCAATTATAGTTTAATAAAAGTAAGCTTTTTCTCATTAATCAAATCAGTGACTCCCCAAAAAATCAACTGTGCGTGCCGATTGTTACTAAAAATAATTGAATGGTGGTTATTGAAAAAACTGGTTACAGTGACCATTTTGATTAGTGACTTCGAAATTACTTAAAGGGTGATCTGCCCGCTTTATTACATGTATTGTCCATGATATGTTTTATACCATAATAATCAATAAGCATTGGAAAGATATACACAGAAAATTACCCTTTCTCGCATATGTCTTGCAAACTCTTGATATTGAACTAAATATAACCGACATACCTTTAGTATTAGACACCATCCAGTTGGAAGTTAAAAAAATTGTGTGTAATATAAAAATTAATTGACGTTGAGCCGGAATCTTACTGTGTAATTTTAATAAGCCAACTAGCAATTACTGGCAAAATGGCATTTTCTTGAGAAAAAAAAAATTACAAAAACATAGTGGTTCATTGCTTTTACACTAAAAAGATGTCCATTAGGGGAGTTTCAGGGTTATTGTTATTATAATAAAAATTGGTTACAAATTATGAGGTTTAGAAAGCAAGTTCGAAGATCGATCTATTAAATAAGTCATAACCAAAATAGCGGCATAAACAAAAACTAGTCTCTATGTTACGCTTTCAGTAAAAATGGGCTTTGTCGCAAGATAAATTGACACAACAATTCCAGAACTATAATCACCATACATTTTAATTTCAATATTTGTTGGGAAATTTAGGCAGTGAATTGGTTCGCGATAGGCTTAAGAAAGGTGAATCATGAAAGCATATAAACCAGTGCTGCGGCAAAATTAACTTATTATTTTTAATCATAAGATCGGAATACCAAACAAATTGGGAAATCTCTTCTACTCCTTTAATTTATTAGGAGATTCAACACAATCCTTATAGTCATCAACCGAATTTTAAAACTCTTGGAAAATGATTTGGATTAAATACCTGATGTAAACAATCTTATTTCAATTAAAATTAAATGTTGAGACTAAGGGGCTCTTGGTGAGCTCAAATTTAAATTTTACTTGTTTTTTGTCTACGTCAGTTAATTTAAAGATTTGTCTTACTATAATAAAATGGTATAGAGGTTTAACTCTATTTCTAAAGTGTTCTTTTCTCATCCAAAATTTCCAAAACTTTATGTGATACCGTTATTTCAAAGTGTTGATAAACAAGTTTGGACCAGCATGTAAATTCTTCAAGTCTTCGTCTTTAAAGAATAATTGGGTCAATTTGTCCAAATACAAATGGTAAATTTGCATTTACCAATTTACTACCTTTTTGTAGAATCTTTGTTGTACCTAAAAATGGAGGAAACATCTCAGTTTACCTTTGTACTGTTTTGAAAAGCTTATATAATAATTCCATTTCTAGATCTCCAAAGTCAAGTGCAAAAAATTTTGAAAATGTAAATTAACAATCCGAGGAATGAGTCTCTTTATACTCGCGGTCTTAACAAAACGAGGCACCCATGCAACAATTTTGTAAATTTTCTTATTTCACAAATCTTTTTGATCGAAATTTGAACATCGTACACTATTCTAGGGCTATAGATGTAAATTAATAACTTTACCTTGCACCTTTGCATGATATTATTGTCTTCTATGTTGATTTTACCCATATGCATGTTCTTAGTTTAGCTACTAAGACGCCTAAACAAAATTTTTTCATATTGAATACACCAACTATCATACCAAATTATGAATTTGTTTTGGCACAATCTTGTTATCCGAATTTTTTTATTGCCCGAAACATAGTAAATCAAAGAAATTTGTAAGAAGAGAGCCACCATAAGGTAGACGCAATCACTGTTGATGACAATAATTCTTCGTAAAATAGAATAACTATATAGTATTTTTTTTTACACAAGCGCAAAGTTGAACGATTAAATTCCGTTAAATTAAACTCGATTTATCACACCTATCATCGAATCGTGATTTTAACCCGTGTCACCATAGCAACGGTGTTGACAAACAATTAAATTCCGTAAAACTTTTTTAATTGGTTCACGTTAAATTGTCTACGCACATTTCAATTATAACAAAATCAAATCAAATTGGTTACGCCAACTAAAAGAAACCATTTTATTTTTGTGACGTTCAAAAACTCCTTCGATATGTTTACGTTTCGTAGTCCCGCCAATTATTAATTGAGTAAACACTATATTTTATGTAGCTTTTCCTTTCTTTCAAAAAACAATTTTTTTGATTGATTGATTTAGTCTTATCTCTTTCTTATCGTATATAAATTCGTTGAATGACAAAGGTAAGTGGTAAATATTTTGGTAGATGGTAGATGGTAGATGATAGATGGTAGATGATAGATGGTAGATGGTAGATGGTAGATGGTAGATGGTAGATGGTAGATGGTAGATGGTAGATGGTAGATGGTAGATGGTAGATGGTAGATGGTAGATGGTAGATGGTAGATGGTAGATGGTAGATGGTAGATGGTAGATGGTAGATGGTAGATGGTAGATGGTAGATGGTAGATGGTAGATGGTAGATGGTAGATGGTAGATGGTAGATGGTAGATGGTAGATGGTAGATGGTAGATGGTAGATGGTAGATGGTAGATGGTAGATGGTAGATGGTAGATGGTAGATGGTAGATGGTAGATGGTAGATGGTAGATGGTAGATGGTAGATGGTAGATGGTAGATGGTAGATGGTAGATGGTAGATGGTAGATGGTAGATGGTAGATGGTAGATGGTAGATGGTAGATGGTAGATGGTAGATGGTAGATGGTAGATGGTAGATGGTAGATGGTAGATGGTAGATGGTAGATGGTAGATGGTAGATGGTAGATGGTAGATGGTAGATGGTAGATGGTAGATGGTAGATGGTAGATGGTAGATGGTAGATGGTAGATGGTAGATGGTAGATGGTAGATGGTAGATGGTAGATGGTAGATGGTAGATGGTAGATGGTAGATGGTAGATGGTAGATGGTAGATGGTAGATGGTAGATGGTAGATGGTAGATGGTAGATGGTAGATGGTAGATGGTAGATGGTAGATGGTAGATGGTAGATGGTAGATGGTAGATGGTAGATGGTAGATGGTAGATGGTAGATGGTAGATGGTAGATGGTAGATGGTAGATGGTAGATGGTAGATGGTAGATGGTAGATGGTAGATGGTAGATGGTAGATGGTAGATGGTAGATAGTTGATTGTAAATGTTTTTAATGTATTCTGTATACTATTTGTTTCGTAAGACAGACCTACCATTAATAAAGTTATAGCACAGTAATTCTTTGTTTTTGCTTAATTTCTTATCTGAACCCGACACAAATCAAAATTGAAATTGAAATGGAATTAGTAAAAATTATGTGGTGCACCACTGTCAAAGCTCAATTGGTTATATCGTAACTTTATCACAAGCTTTATATAACCGAAAAAATTTAATAAAGTTCTTACTTGAAAACAAGGAGTGAGGTACGCTTCATGCGAGATATTGAAAACTTTGGTTGACACTGTGGCCTGGCAACGCTATTGCCGATCAGCACCAGGATGAAAACTTCCGTATTTACATCGATGAAGTGCTCCACACTTTGAAAAAGTATTTCTCTGATTTACTCAATGTTTAACAAGTGTCAATTGCTGTAATTGAAAGTTGTTTAATACTGACTGTGGTTTTGTGCATAGGGGACCCATTATAAGGGGAATTCACATTAGCCATGCAAAGATTAAAACAAAACCGTTCCCATGGGGTTGATTGAATTAACTCCTAGCTCTTTAAATTAGGAGGGAAACATTTTTTGTAACTTTCTTTCCGAACTTCGATTAGGGTGTCAAGGCATACGCAAAATATATAAAATTTTGGAGTAAATAATAGATAAATTTTTAAAAAAGTGGTTTTGTACAAAACCATAGACTATTAATTTTTTTTAGGAAATCTTGATATTTCAAAAAATTTAAATATTTCCTTAAAACCGAATTTACAATGTTAAACGATCCCTGAGAGTTTAAAAATTATCAAGTGTAACAAAAATATACAGGGGATATACATACTTGTCTGTATAGAACATCTAAAAACTCAATATAACTGATAGTTTCTATAGAAATACATTGTGTGTACTCATTCCATATAAATCGATACCAAACCAATATGGTGAGATACTTTGAAGTTTTTTTATGATTTCGTCCGTACAAAATAAAAATAAATCAGTTCAATTTTATATCCAACCGAACATTTTTTATCTTTGTTGTTCAAAAGATTAGTTTATGGTTATAAATACCCCAATCAACAATAAATCACCAAATCCTTTTATCACTGCGATAAGATGTTTTTATGTCTCAAAAACGTAATCACTTTATCGAAACTCATTAAACGACGAAAGATGCGTGGGTGCTTATCAATACAAACAATTTATTTTTCAATTGGAAAATGTATAAGACATTAGTCATCCACGATGGGTAAAATTGTTGTTGTCATTGTTCTATCAGAAAATGTGAAAAATCTTGTTAGTCACGTTTTTTTTTAACTCTGATTATATAAACATATATAGCCAAAGACATCGACATAGATTTTGGAGGAGCTGTTAAAAATTTTACAATTTAGATTGTTTTTTTATAGGTGTAGTTCGATAACTTTTTAAGTTTTATGGATGAGTTTTTTTGGTTTTGTAAAACTTAAAAAAATTTACTTGTAGCTACATTTGCTAAAATTTATTTAAGATTTTAACAATCTAAGACTAAACGTGGCCAATGATGTTTTTACCTATCCAATGCAGACTGAATTATAAATACCCATTCTTTAAATTAAAGCTCACATAATGCGAAAATTTACTGTTGTTTATTGCATTCTAATATTTTTTTTTGCAAGTTTGTTTTGGGCTTTAAACCTTTAGTTTATATAGCTTCCTATACTAAACTACAGACAATCAAACGAATTCAATTTAAAATATGCATATTTACAGATCCTTAGTATATATTTTATTTTTATTTCAAGTTCAAAAGACTTATAAAGCCTGTCTATCTAGCTAGATGGTTACCAGCGGTCTTTAATTAGCAGCTGTTAAGCAGACAAATTTGAGACAACTTTGTTTTTTAAAATATTGACGCTTTTTTCTATAGGCAAACATGTGCCTTTAGTAGCTTTACAGTGATTAATACTAAAATATTCTGCATTTCGATTACATTCTGATCCATTTTTTTTAAAATACTTGATTTCTAGACATTTAAATAATAGCTAACCTTTCAGAATCAAAATTACTGGAACGAATTGAATGATAAATTTAGACATTTGTATTTAGCTACACTATCTGAGTATTTCAAAAAGAAAACTTATTCGCTCCATGCAACTTTAAATTAAGTTTACAACTACAAATTAGTTATTATATATCTACAGTTTACTTTATCTCTACAATTTAGACAGCTCATGTAAATAAAAGAAACTCTTCATTTCTCCCATCAAAGACTCCGTACCTCCTGTATCAAAGCTAACCGCTTTAACCATACTGCTCCAATTATTTTTCAAACTTTATTACTTTATAATTATGATAGAATATTATACATTTATTTTCTTTGATTGCTACCCCACTGTGCATGCTGGAAGTCAGTTTGAAAATTTTCTTTCAGTTCAAATTTAATATAAAGCAAAAAATCAACTTAAATGTGGTTCGAGCAAAACATAAATAAAATTATGCAATTTTTCACTACCGTTAATTTTTCGTTCTAAAGATTTTGCGATTGCATACATAGCTATTCTTTTGAAGAACTAACGAAGGTTTGCAAAAAAAAATTTTAAATTGGTTTTATTCGTTATATGTTAAGGTTTTTTAGCTCGTTACATTACCATGTACAAATTTATGTGAATATTCACTTTACAAAATTAATGTAAATTAGTGTATAGTAAAAAAATGAATAGTTTAAAAGCAATCAGAGTTTCAGTTTAAAATTTACAGCAAATGGTATTTTACATTAAATGTTTCTTTAACCAAATATTGTAATATAACATGTTTCTAATGCTTAAAATAGATAATCAGGGATGGTGTTTTAAAAACTTGCATTGATTAACATTAAAAATCCTGTTAGTGTCAAAACAATAGATACAATACTTATATATCTCACTTCAGTAAACATACAGTTCGAAGGTTATATTGCAGGATTCTTAAAGTCGAAGGCGCAGTTGGCTTTCCTCAATATTATACCTCTCGCTTGCAGTAATTTAGATGCATTGGTTAAATTTAAATTTAATTAAAAATTAAAAAAACGAAATTTTTGAAATCAGTAAGAAATTGGTTTGACTAAATTGACAACAACCACTGCATACTAAATTTGACAACAAATACAATCTTTTCAAATTGTCAAAATTTATAATCATTAATTTTAAAGCCTCTGGCACCGAGTCAACCCAATGGATTTTATAAATTTGAAAAACTTCTCTTATCTTTGTTTAAATTTAGATCTGAACAAACTTAAAGCTTTAAATCTTTTACCAATATTTAACCTAAAATTGATGTGGTAGGAGTTAGATTTTAATTTGTTTGAGCATTTTAAAAGGAAATATTTGAAATCAGTGAGCAATTGGTTGAACTAAACTGACAACAACCACTGCATACTCAATTTGACAACAACAACATTCTTTTTAAATAGTCAAAATTTATAAATATTCAATTTCAAAGCCTCTGGCACCAAGTAAAACCGATGGATTTTATAAATTTGAATAAACTTCTCTTGTCTTTGTTTAAATTGAAATCTGATTAAACTTAAAGCTTTAAAGCTCTTACCAATATTTAACCTAAAATTTATGTGGTAGGAGTTAGATTTTAATTTGTTTAAGCAATTTAATAGGAAATATTTGAAATCAGTGAGCAATTGGTTGAACTAAATTGACAATAACCACTGCATACTCAATTTGACAACAACAACAATATTTTCAAATTGTCAAAATTTATAAATATTCAATTTCAAAGTCTCTGGCATCAAGTAAAACCGATGGATTTTATAAATTTGAATAAATGTATCTTATCTTTGTTTAAATTTAGATCAGATCAAACTTAAAGCTTTAAAGCTCTTACCAATATTTAACCTAAAATGTATGTGGTAGAAGCTAGATTTTGATTGTTTAAGCATTATAAAAGGAAATATTTTAAAACAGTGAGCAATTGGTTGAACTAAATTGACAACAACCACTGCATACTCAATTTGACAACAACAACAATCTTTTCAAATTTTCAAAATTTATAAATATTTAATTTTAAAGCCTCTGCCACCGAGTCAACCCAATGGATTTTATAAATTTGAATAAACTTCTCTTGTCTTTGTTTAAATTGAAATCTGATTAAACTTAAAGCTTTAAAGCTCTTACCAATATTTAACCTAAAATTTATGTGGTAGGAGTTAGATTTTAATTTGTTTAAGCAATTTAATAGGAAATATTTGAAATCAGTGAGCAATTGGTTGAACTAAATTGACAATAACCACTGCATACTCAATTTGACAACAACAACAATATTTTCAAATTGTCAAAATTTATAAATATTCAATTTCAAAGTCTCTGGCATCAAGTAAAACCGATGGATTTTATAAATTTGAATAAATGTATCTTATCTTTGTTTAAATTTAGATCTGATCAAACTTAAAGCTTTAAAGCTCTTACCAATATTTAACCTAAAATGTATGTGGTAGAAGCTAGATTTTCATTGTTTAAGCATTATAAAAGGAAATATTTTAAATCAGTGAGCAATTGGTTGAACTAAATTGGCAACAACCACTGCATACTCAATTTGACAACAACAACAATCTTTTCAAATTGTCAAAATTTATAAATATTCAATTTTAAAGCCTCTGGCACCGAGTCGACCCAATGGATTTTATAAATTTGAATAAACTTCTCTTATCTTTGTTAAAATTTAAATCTGATCAAACATAAAGCTTTAAAGCTCTTACCAATATTTAACCTAAAATGTATGTGGTAGAAGCTAGATTTTGATTGTTTAAGCATTATAAAAGGAAATATTTTAAATCAGTGAGCAATTGGTTGAACTAAATTGACAACAACCACTGCATACTCAATTTGACAACAACAACAATCTTTTCAAATTGTCAAAATTTATAAATATTTAATTTTAAAGCCTCTGGCACCGAGTCAACCGAATGGATTTTATAAATTTGAATAAATGTATCTTATCTTTGTTTAAATTTAGATCTGATCAAACTTAAAGCTTTAAAGCTCTTACCAATATTTAACCTAAAATGTATGTGGTAGAAGCTAGATTTTAATTGTTTAAGCATTATAAAAGGAAATATTTGAAATCAGTGAGCAATTGGTTGAACTAAATTGGCAACAACCACTGCATACTCAATTTGACAACAACAACAATCTTTTCAAATTGTCAAAATTTATAAATATTCTATTTCAAAGTCTCTGGCATCAAGTAAAACCGATGGATTTTATAAATTTGAATGAATGTATCTTATCTTTGTTTAAATTTAGATCTGATCAAACTTAAAGCTTTAAAGCTCTTACCAATATTTAACCTAAAATGTATGTGGTAGAAGCTAGATTTTCATTGTTTAAGCATTATAAAAGGAAATATTTGAAATCAGTGAGCAATTGGTTGAACTAAATTGGCAACAACCACTGCATACTCAATTTGACAACAACAACAATCTTTTCAAATTGTCAAAATTTATAAATATTCAATTTCAAAGTCTCTGGCATCAAGTAAAACCGATGGATTTTATAAATTTGAATGAATGTATCTTATCTTTGTTTAAATTTAGATCTGATCAAACTTAAAGCTTTAAAGCTCTTACCAATATTTAACCTAAAATGTATGTGGTAGGAGCTAGATTTTAATTTGTTTAAGCAATTTAAAAGGAAATATTTGAAAACAGTGAGCAATTGGTTGAACTAAATTGACAATAACCACTGCATACTCAATTTGACAACAACAACAATCTTTTCAAATTGTCAAAATTTATAAATATTCAATTTTAAAGCCTCTGGCACCGAGTCGACCCAATGGATTTTATAAATTTGAATAAACTTCTCTTATCTTTGTTAAAATTTAAATCTGATCAAACATAAAGCTTTAAAGCTCTTACCAATATTTAACCTAAAATGTATGTGGTAGAAGCTAGATTTTGATTGTTTAAGCATTATAAAAGGAAATATTTTAAATCAGTGAGCAATTGGTTGAACTAAATTGACAACAACCACTGCATACTCAATTTGACAACAACAACAATCTTTTGAAATTGTCAAAATTTATAAATATTTAATTTTAAAGCCTCTGGCACCGAGTCAACCGAATGGATTTTATAAATTTGAATAAATGTATCTTATCTTTGTTTAAATTTAGATCTGATCAAACTTAAAGCTTTAAAGCTCTTACCAATATTTAACCTAAAATGTATGTGGTAGAAGCTAGATTTTAATTGTTTAAGCATTATAAAAGGAAATATTTGAAATCAGTGAGCAATTGGTTGAACTAAATTGGCAACAACCACTGCATACTCAATTTGACAACAACAACAATCTTTTCAAATTGTCAAAATTTATAAATATTCAATTTCAAAGTCTCTGGCATCAAGTAAAACCGATGGATTTTATAAATTTGAATGAATGTATCTTATCTTTGTTTAAATTTAGATCTGATCCAACTTAAAGCTTTAAAGCTCTTACCAATATTTAACCTAAAATGTATGTGGTAGGAGCTAGATTTTAATTTGTTTAAGCAATTTAAAAGGAAATATTTGAAAACAGTGAGCAATTGGTTGAACTAAATTGACAATAACCACTGCATACTCAATTTGACAACAACAACAATCTTTTCAAATTGCCAAAATTTATAAATATTTAATTTTAAAGCCTCTGGCACCGAGTCAACCGAATGGATTTTATAAATTTGAATAAACTTCTCTTATCTTTGTTTAAATTTAGATCTGATCAAACTTAAAGCTTTAAAGCTCTTACCAATATTTTACCTAAAATGTGTGTGGTAGAAGCTAGATTTTGATTGTTTAAGCATTATAAAAGGAAATATTTTAAATCAGTGAGCAATTGGTTGAACTAAATTGGCAACAACCACTGCATACTGAATTTGACAACAACAACAATCTTTTCAAATTGTCAAAATTTATAAATATTTAATTTTAAAGCCTCTGCCACCGAGTCAACCCAATGGATTTTATAAATTTGAATAAACTTTTCTTATCTTTGTTTAAATTTAGATCTGATCAAACTTAAAGCTTTAAAGCTCTTACCAATATTTAACCTAAAATGTATGTGGTAGAAGCTAGATTTTAATTGTTTAAGCATTATAAAAGGAAATATTTTAAATCAGTGAGCAATTGGTTGAACTAAATTGACAGCAACCACTGCATACTCAATTTGACCACAACAACAATCTTTTCAAATTGTCAAAATTTATAAATATTCAATTTCAAAGTCTCTGGCATCAAGTAAAACCGATGGATTTTATAAATTTGAATAAATGTATCTTATCTTTGTTTAAATTTAGATCTGATCAAACTTAAAGCTTTAAAGCTCTTACCAATATTTAACCTAAAATGTATGTGGTAGAAGCTAGATTTTAATTGTTTAAGCATTATAAAAGGAAATATTTGAAATCAGTGAGCAATTGGTTGAACTAAATTGGCAACAACCACTGCATACTCAATTTGACAACAACAACAATCTTTTCAAATTGTCAAAATTTATAAATATTCAATTTCAAAGTCTCTGGCATCAAGTAAAACCGATGGATTTTATAAATTTGAATGAATGTATCTTATCTTTGTTTAAATTTAGATCTGATCAAACTTAAAGCTTTAAAGCTCTTACCAATATTTAACCTAAAATGTATGTGGTAGAAGCTAGATTTTCATTGTTTAAGCATTATAAAAGGAAATATTTTAAATCAGTGAGCAATTGGTTGAACTAAATTGACAACAACCACTGCATACTCAATTTGACAACAACAACAATCTTTTCAAACTGTCAAAATTTATAAATATTCAATTTCAAAGTCTCTGGCATCAAGTAAAACCGATGGATTTTATAAATTTGAATAAATGTATCTTATCTTTGTTTAAATTTAGATCTGATCAAACTTAAAGCTTTAAAGCTCTTACCAATATTTAACCTAAAATGTATGTGGTAGAAGCTAGATTTTCATTGTTTAAGCATTATAAAAGGAAATATTTTAAATCAGTGAGCAATTGGTTGAACTAAATTGACAACAACCACTGCATACTCAATTTGACAACAACAACAATCTTTTGAAATTGTCAAAATTTATAAATATTTAATTTTAAAGCCTCTGGCACCGAGTCAACCGAATGGATTTTATAAATTTGAATAAATGTATCTTATCTTTGTTTAAATTTAGATCTGATCAAACTTAAAGCTTTAAAGCTCTTACCAATATTTAACCTAAAATGTATGTGGTAGAAGCTAGATTTTAATTGTTTAAGCATTATAAAAGGAAATATTTGAAATCAGTGAGCAATTGGTTGAACTAAATTGGCAACAACCACTGCATACTCAATTTGACCACAACAACAATCTTTTCAAATTGTCAAAATTTATAAATATTCAATTTCAATGTCTCTGGCATCAAGTAAAACCGATGGATTTTATAAATTTGAATGAATGTATCTTATCTTTGTTTAAATTTAGATCTGATCAAACTTAAAGCTTTAAAGCTCTTACCAATATTTAACCTAAAATGTATGTGGTAGAAGCTAGATTTTCATTGTTTAAGCATTATAAAAGGAAATATTTTAAATCAGTGAGCAATTGGTTGAACTAAATTGACAACAACCACTGCATACTCAATTTGACAACAACAACAATCTTTTCAAATTGCCAAAATTTATAAATATTTAATTTTAAAGCCTCTGGCACCGAGTCAACCGAATGTATTTTATAAATTTAATAAACTTTTCTTTTCTTTGTTTAAATTTAAATCTGATCAAGCTTAAAGATTTAAAGCTCTTACCAATATTTAACCTAAAATGTATGTGGTAGAAGCTAGATTTTAATTTGCATAAAATTGTTAAAACAAAATTTTTTATATATGTGAACAATTGGTGTGAAGAAATGACCAACCACCACTCCACAATCAATTTGATAACAACAAATGTCTCCTCAAATTTTCAAAATGTATACATTTTAAATTTTAAAGCCTCTCGCACCAAATAAAACCGATGGATTTTACAAATGTTGCACTTGAAAATGATGGCACTTTGACAATTTGGTCAAACATTTAGTTGAGCTTGATGGTTTAAGCATGCCGTATCAAATAAAACCAACCAAATATGTTACGAAATAAAAAATTCATATGCTTCTATGCCTTAGTTTGAGCTTTAACATTCGTAAGCTCCAGCTTTGTCAAAAGCATTTTTCTAGTTTTAGCAAAACCAACAATCTCTTTAAATATATTAAATAAGCTTAAATTTGGGCAAAAATACGACAGTATCGTAGCGTGGAACTATTGGGAAAAGTTAACTTACAGTTAACGACCACGGTTGATTTAAACAGACTTCTCCAAATTTGATAGTTTTTCAATCTCGAAATACAAAAGACAACAAGCTATTGACCGAGTAGTTTGCAAGTAAATAATAATAATCCGAAACTATACTGCCAAAAAAATAATGTCTTCCGTTTGAATGCTTGACTGATTTCTGTCATTAAGTTTTATATTTCTAACTGATGTTTGTTTTCTTCTTGCATTAAAATCTTTTTAGATTTTTGTAATAAATGATTTAAAATTTAAATTACTAAAATAATTTTAAATTTTCGAACTGCATCATTTTCTCTTCCTGCGTGTAATAATATTGATATGAAATTTTTACCATCTATTTAATTCTAAATAAGATATCGCTTACAATTCCAGTTTTGTGGGTTACCTTATCATAATTTAGTTGTAATATACTTTGACTTTGACAAGTTATATTACAAATATTATAATTAAATTCAATTTGTTATATTGCCACAATATAAATATTTAATCTAAAATATAAACACTGTAGCCAAAGAGATGAAAAAATGTTAATAAAAAGATATAAAATTATAAATTAACAAAGTTTTAAAGTGTTTGCTTAGCAATATAGAAAGCTTTCTTTTCCATTTAAATTTATATATGGATGTGGTATATTATATATTTTTTTGTCCATCCACTTCATTCATTACCAAAATCTACTTCTAAACATTGTAAACATAAGCATTAATATTTTGGTAAAACTAGGGAGAATATTATGTCATAGCAATATTTTTTATGTACACATATAAGACCATAATACATTTAATAATTAAATTAAGATGAAAGTTATAAGGACTTGTCGTATACCATTGTGAAAATGGTGGCTGGTTCAAAATTTTCGTGACTAAGCAAAGCCAATATATACCTTAAATGAGAGTTTTAAGTGTAACGCAATCAATAAATAAAGAAACTTGTCACAGCACAAAAGAACAAAAGCCAAGAAAGACAAAGGACCAAAAATCAAAGAACTCATTATGCAATAATATTTATAGTTCCAAAACTCTTTTAATGTTGAAAATTTTAATTAATTCAATTTATTCTAATTAACATGTTGAAATGCAAACCACAAGTAATTGTTTTGTGGGTGGTCAAAAATACTTTGCAATATTTTAACTTTTAACCGACATACATACAATTATTTAAAATGTTTTAAGTGAAAAATACTTGCACTAATTACAAGAATATTTAGCAGGTAATTTTACATCTAAAATCAACACCATTTCATATACTAATGCAGCAAAAGGTTTTTAGTATCGAAAAGACCACATGAGTGATGAATTTTAAAGGACATCAATTTTATACCCGTTTTATTTTAAAGTTTTGTAATTCACGACAGTTTCAGTTCAGTGAACTAGTAAATATATGCATACTTGCATAGCCCTTATGCAAAGTAAAACAAAATGTTTAAATTGAATGACAATAATCATAAAATATTTTAAAAAAGCAAAAAGAAATTTCATTCTAAAACACTCCTAGCAACTACCATGGTTAAAACAACAAAATCGATGGAAGTAAAATTATGGATTACTAATAAATCAACACAAAGGATTAAGCATCGCTTTTTTATGATATTGCACTTGACAGGTTATACTAATATTACAACCGGATACCGCACATATTACTGTTCTACTTAGCACATAAAATTTATTTATATATTCCAAATTTCATACTTACCATATATACATTCTATGATTTATTACCTGTTATACTACAAAAGTTCGTTATAAAATGAATTTGTAATGTATGGTAAATTTTTATTGATTTCTAGTCTTTCGAAAAGTAGTTTGTTAGTATAATGACTTAAAAATTTATTTTAGAAGAATATTACATTAATTTATAAGAAAATTTTCTCGTAAATTCTATTACTATGTTATGCAAAGTTTAAATATTTAATTGGAATTACATAATGATTGTATAACATATACATAAACGTATATAAGAAGTTGCATCCGTAATATGTACATGAATAATTACTGTATGAAGCAACCACGCCTTGGATGGAATCAAAACAGGTTCATTAGTGGACTAGTGACCAGAAGGTAAACAGAGAGCATACTGTATACTGTAAACTTGAGGTTGAGCTATTCGCTGTTTATTCATAAAAAGTATCATTTTTATTGATTTTTTTAATCATGCAATATCATATTTTTGCCATCTGTAAAATCTGATCGGTCACCTTTAATGGTAACATTAATTTATCGCAAAGTGAGAGATGAGGAATGTAAATTTCACTTACGTTCTATAGATGTAAAATTAAATTAGTAACAGGCCAGGCAAAAAAAAATGTTTACATCATGTAGATGAATGCCTCAGATCACCGTTTGCGGCCACAATCCCTACTCTGCTTCTGGTACTTTTTTTTTGTGGGATGTAACCAATTGGTCATTCTTGGTTTAATTTGTCTCATTCTGTCTGGGGTAGTTATAGAGGTCTCGTTCTTAGAAGACGTCTACCAAATTGGTTTTATCCACCAAACGGCCCCTCTCGACATTTTCATGTTGGTAAACATTTCGGCGTTGTATGCATTTCCTTACGTGCTTTCGGATTTCCTTGTTGACGAATTTATTCCTTACTAAAGTCGCTTTGACAGAGCAATTGGTGCAGCGGTTAACGCTGTGGTTTTTGGAACGGAAGGTACCGGTTGTGAATCCCAATGGGAGAAGGTTACAAAGGAGATTTTTTATCAGCTGATTACGATCGGTAATGACAAAGAACATAATCATGACCCCCTGTTGGAGTGTAAAATCCATGGGCCGAACCCATCGTCCATGTCAGTACAGGCTGACTGAAATCCAATGTGCAGATGGATTTAAATCGAACCTGTATTCGTATGCCTCAATCTGGCTGGTGGCAAAAGGTTGAAAATAAACCGCGAAAGAGTTGGGAGAGCTTCAGCCCAAAAAGGTTGCACGGTTCAAAAACAAAAAAAAAACGCTATTGAGTTTTTCATTTCTTTCGTATCAGGGTGCATCTACCATGTAAAATTTTGTTTTGAAACGATTGTGTTATTTTCACATTGGTCTTTTTGATGCATCCCCAAAACTATATGCCGCAGATCTATATTGGGCTTACAATTTACAGCAGTTTAATTTATGGTGAAAGTTCGAAAGTCCTACCTATAAGCCAACACATTTTACCGTGTAACATCAATAAGCTCTTCTTTTTTAGGTTTTGGCATGCTGTTTCTACATAAGTTGATCCTAGTCAAGTATCATGCCTAGATATTTGGCTTTATTTTCATGTGGAACTAAAGTTACTTTATTCATATGTAACTGTTGGTGAAGTTAACCTGAATTAGTTTGGTTTCATTTATCTGGATTTTCCTTCTTTTTGTCTATATCAGTTACGCACTATTTAATAGGTTCTTTGTACTGTGCTCGGTGGTACTGTTATATTGTTTCTAATGGCTAAGATTTCAATGTCACCAGCAAGTTTTTCTATGTGAATTTCATCTGTATTTGGTAAATCTCTTGTATATAGGATATAAAGAATTGGCTTAAAGACACTACCTCATGGTACTCCTGCTACTATTTTTGCTAATGAAATGTTTATATTTTACCCAAAAATGTAGGTAAGCTCAGTAGGATTTTAAAATCTCAGGAAACTGCTTTGGAAGATTCAGTTATGTTCTAGTCTTCTTTGCCATACTTTATTGAAGGCTTGTGATCCAAGAAGATACTTTAACAATTATTTTTGTTTTCTAGCGCATCTTCAATTATGTCTGTGATTCTGTGAATCTGTTTTAAGTCTCAATTAAGCAGCAATTCTTTAAATATTTAAGAAATGTTCTAGCCCAAGTACCATCATCAAATTTAATTTTAGTTATAGGTCGCTATATATTTTTTGTTGCTTTCTATAGAAGAAATAATCGGTATTTGTTTGACCAATAAGACTCATAACATTAAGGGCAATAGATTGCGAAAATATTATTATTTTTTGTTATTTTTCTGAACATTGATAGTGGCCATTTGCTTAATATATTGATCAATTTTATACCTTCATGCGGTGTTTGACTAAGTAAATCGATCGAAAGTTATAATCAACGCAGAAGAAGACAAATTGTCCTTAACAAATTGCTTCCACAAATCGTCAATCTTATTTTTTAGAATGATTTTGATTCGAATGACCCACAAAATTTATAGTTTTCTAAACTAATATCTTTTATGTTAAAAGAAGTTAGGTTTATCCTTATACCTCAATTGACTTTGTGATGTTTTGTTTGTGCAAATTAACATGCCAGTACGTTATAATCTAAAAGATGCGCTTCAAAGGACCAATTTGTTTAAATTCAAGTGGTTTTTGTACTTTTTTTATAGTAATTTAGAGTAATGGATTTTTTAGTAAGATTTGTCAACAAAAAGCTGTACTTGACTTCAGTCTAATGTAGTTTTTTATGGTATAGGTTCGTCCTCTACAATGTAGAACCACTGAGCGAGCCAATCTAGTACATCAAATATGTGCTTTTACTATACTTTACCAAGAGATTGCAGTTCACTAATAACCTCGTTGAAGGTAATCATAAAATGTTGAATGCTGGAAACTGATGGCATGATTAATAGTATGGTGAATATAAACTGGTTGATTATACATTTTTTTCATAAAAAACTCTAGTACTATTGTAATACTTTGAGTTGGCATTGTGGGTGGATTCAAGTCTGAACTGCTTGTCAGCGTACCCTTTCCAAAAATAGCGGTATATTTGTGGTATTAGGAGTTTTATTGTTGAGTACCAACCACTGTGCGATGCTTTTTTAGAAGTGTTCAAATTAATTACGTTTTGACCAGACTCTTTTAGAATTTCTAATTTTAAAAGGTGACCATAGCCGCATTGAATATCTCTTCATATGTAAGGATAATATGTTCTCTTCTTAATTTAATAATCATGAATTTTTCCAGTATTTTTTTAACCCGCTGTAAAATTGTGGTTAATCTGTCATATTAGTTGATGTATGGTCTTTTTTAGCAAACTTTAACAGAGTTGTTTATTTATTTTTAATGATATTATGTTATTTTTTTAGAGCCCCAAAAACGTAAAGTATTTTGTTTTCAGTTAAACGATACGCATTATATTATTTAAGAAATAATTTTGATCTGGACCTAATTTTAAAAAGAAAATTGTTATCTTCCATTATATTTTTGCCTCAATTGTTAGAATTTTATTAATATTTAAGCAAAAGCGATTCGACATGAACCATTTTAATTGACTTAAAAATGATAAATTGCGTTACAAATCCTTTGAAATTTTTACATCACCTATAAAATACAATCATCGTCAACAGGTTTATAAGTTTCATCACTTAGTAAAAAAAACTAACACAATTAATCGCTAATCACAAAAAACTCTTTCCTTTCATTACAGGTATCATAAAGATCCTGTTCAATAGAGGCTAACGTGGGAAGAATATATCAAAGGTAACCGATTTATCAGTAAGTAGAACTTTTTTTTAAGTTTAATTGTTTAAGTGTCAGTTTATAATAATTTTTATTTTATTTTTAAATTGTCAAAAGCAGTTACTAGTTTTTCTGTAAGATCCTTAAATCCTTTATATGATTCGGGTTTGTTCTTCAATAATGATACTATAGCTAATATTTACTTTTATTATGGGTGTTCCTTCATTTCAAGCAGAGTTACACGAGTTACTTCACTTTGTTTTGGGGTTAGTAGCAAAATTTTGTAATATATGATGAAATTCCACAAAGAATATTAAAGAATTTATTATAGAATATGAAAGGTTAAGCAACTTATAGCAAATTAAAGGAAACGAAACGAATTTTTTTGTTGAGTATCACCCTAATCTTGGTCGAGCATATCAAGTATACTATAAACAACTATCACTCTGTTTTTTACTGGAACAATATTTTATTTAAAAAATTGGAGAGTAATTTGGTCGATATGGTCAGACTTCTCGTATCTCTTGCGCGATTTACACTTTAGAACATGTTCGCCAATCTAAACTCATAACTAAAACATATTTATCATTGTCACATCTATTTTTGGCTATTATATTTTAACCAACATTAAGTCTACAATATGAAGAAAAAATATCGGCTTTATCATTTCGCCAGGTCGAGTATATTAAGATTTACTTTTTTCATTGCATTTTTTATTACTTTTGTTAAAACCTCTTTTATAATTTTTCATAGGTAGCATAGTTTATTAACATATATTTCTTTTCTTTAAAAAAGTCTCAAAAAAAAAAGTCAGTATAGCAGTCAATTCTGAGGATTTTGGTGACCATCACCTATTTCCAAATATTTATTTGAGTTCATTTAGAAACTTTTCCCTTTAAAATCTACACTGTGTTTTCCATTTTATATATAGGTGTCATTTTTCTAAAACCAAATATTGTTCTCTTACTCCAGCTGTAAACACTTAAAAAATTTACGAGTAATTTTTGGTGTTTCTATAGCCGATAATGGCATGGTTTTCCTCATCTACAAAAAAAAACATTGCTGAACATGTTGGGGATTCGGTGTGGCACAAAACCTGCAATTTTGCTTGTAAATACAAATTTTTTTCCAATTCAATTAAAATTGAATTACTTTACTCTAACGGTATTACATTCTCTAAAGGACACATTGCTTGCACCAATTGAATTTTGTATATGGATGTGAAATTAAATATGTCCTCAAAATTTGATAAAGTAGCTAAGTGCGATCAAAAAGAGGTTGTTGCCTATAGGGGCAACCGTATATATATTGATGACCAAAATCTTTCAAAATTAACGATATATAAAATCACGCAAAAGAATCAATATAAAATTGAAGTGCACTGCCGAAGAGAAGATCTGGACAGCAAAACAATTATTCTTGGTGACAACCTTAATTATAATGCGATTTAAAATTCCGATAATTTGTAATAGAAACTTTTAAACAAGAGTACCTTTATAAAGCAAAAAAAAAATTATTGAGTAATATTTTTGTGTTGTTAGGAATATTGAAGAAAGCCTTCGTACGGATCTTCAAGCAAATAGAAACAAGGTTGTGGACTAACATTTGATTTAGCTGCAAAAATTCGCAACTGGAGGTAAAAAAATTCCACCATAAAAACCGCGGAAATGGACCAAGATGTATTTTATATAGGGCAATATAAAACACTCTAATGGGAGAAACTGTTATATTTTCTTCCAGAATGTAACTTTATAATACGAGTTCTTGTTGTGAAATACTTTTATTGAAGTAGTCGATAGAAATAGTTTTATTTTACAAAACAACATTATATGTTCTAGCAAAAAAAAAATGTGGAAAGATAATTAAACTAATTGATAGACTCGTTACAATTAAAACTTTTATGATTTCGTACCAAACTAATTAAGTTGATTTTTTAAGATTTCCAACTAATTAAATTTTAGTTGTCACTATAATATAAATTTGTGCAATTTACAGATTCAGACGATGAGACTACTAGTATTTCTTTCGAAATTGGAAAGAATTTTTTTTTCTGTTGTTAAAAAATAAACCATATTAGTGCCAAAACACTTTTTTGTGGTATGTTTGCCTATATCTTATTAACCTTGAAGGTTTTATTTCAACAGGTTATCCAGGAAACTACAAGATCAAGAGCATTTATTTTTATTGGTTTTTATTTTTTATGTTTTAATCTATTCCATCTGTTTTGGGGCCGGAACGAATATCTTTCTTGGGTACCTTTAAGGTCCTACTTTACGCTGTCGCCAGCCAAATCAAGGATGCACGAATACAGGTTCGCTTTGAATATCCATCTGCATGAACGACGATCGGCCCATGGATTGCAATCAAATGATGAAAAATCGATTAACATCCCTCCACGAGTAGGATTTGAACCCGGTAATTTACGATCCAAGCACCACAGCTTTAATCATTACACTAGTTGCTAGATCATAAGTAGATTATAATTCTTTATAAATCAAGAGCAAATATACCTTTATTGGTGTGGTGAAGTGGCAGGCCCGCTTTTACAGAAAGGCGCACTAGGCATGTGTCTAGGGCCCGTAAATTTAAGGGCCCAAATTTTTTTTTTTTTTAATATTTATGTTACTCATCAATTTCAAATTAGAGTTATTTCCACTATTAATAATTTCCATTTTTCCACATTTTATATCGACAAAATGATATTGTCATAACATTTTTTGGTTAGTTGAGGTAGACTCAAAAGTTTTCTTATTCATTGGTTATAGTTTTTATTGTTTGAAATAACATGAAAATAAAATCTAGTATTTTAATGAAAAATAAAGGAAGACCACTATCAAGTGGAGAAAAAACGATATAGTTTGAAGGTTATAACCTATAATTTCAGTATTACTTTCTTAAAATTATCGCCTATTTTTGGCGATCTTAATTCATCTAAATTGATATCTATTAAGGGAAGAATACAAATATTTCTCACTGGAGGCGATTACAATCCTAATTATTTACAATGGGGTTCGGGCAGACTTCACTTAAAGGTAAACAACTTTATGAAGCAATTACCCAAGAAAATCTAGGTTACTTACCTTCTAAACACCCCACATACTAGCCTATAAATAGAAAAAAATACCTGATCTTATAAACTTCTGAGTAACAAAAGGAATCGCCCGCACTAATGCTCAATTATACGATTGCTATGATCTACCATCTGAGCACTCTCCAATTATAGTCAAATTGAGTACCGATGACTTAAAAATTGAACCACCTTTACGTGAAACAAGCATATTAATTAACTGGGATATATATATAGAAATATCATTAAACCGAACTTCCCACTATCCACACCAGAAGATATTGAAGTTAAAACCACAAATTTAACTCAAATAATGGAATTCGCTACAAATGGCAATATCAAAAATTTCCACTAATCAAATTGAAATTAAATAAAGCTATTAAAGCTCAGAGACGAGCGTTGTTAGAGGAGGCAGTTCAAGGAATACAGAACTACCTGAGTGAACTCTCAGCAACCGAAAAAACAGATTACTTACTATGCAAGGAATTTAAAAAAAATAAGAAGGCCAGTCATATCGAATCCACTAATCAGACAACTAGATGGCCACTAGGCAAGAAGTGTTATTAAAATGGCTAAAGTTTTCTCTATAAACACTTAAAAAAAGTATTTACACCAAACGAGCAAAGCAATATTAGTATGCTCTCGGATTATACAAAGGTATATCGTAGATCCTATAAAATTTAAGTAAAAAAGTTTTAACACTACTATTAAAACTCTTAACCCAAAGAAAGCTCCAGGACATGATTTAATTACCGTAAAAATAATTAAAGAATAACCAGAAAATTGCATAAAACTCTTAACCTATATATTTAATGCAATAATGAGATGTGAATATCTCCCTATAAGACCCCGAAGCCTGGTAAGGACAAAACGCAAGTTGAGTCATACAGGCCAATAAGTCCTCTTCCGACAGCTTTAAAACTTTTTGAAAAAATGTTACTACAAAAATTTCAACCAATAATATCTGCAAACCACTTTATACCAGACCATCACTTTGGTTTTCGTGATAGCATAGTACTGCAAAGTAGGTACATATAGACTTGTAAATGCAGTCAAACTAGCTCTAGAGGAAAATAAATACTGTTTTTTGAAACTAAATTTCAGGTCAAGCAAAATGAAGAAATTACCTAACTAAATCTGATAAACGCAGGGATTCCACATGGAAGCGTATTGGGACAAGTGTTTTACTTATTATACAAGCTGATCTACCAACTACCGAAAATGTGGTCACGACAACGTTTGCTGTAATGACACTGCTATCATGTATTCATATAAAAACCCACAAACTGTATCAAGACAGCTCATTAACAAAATTGAGGACTGGCAAAAAAAGTGGCGCATTTAAGCGAATGAAAGCAAATTGACGCACATAACGTTTAAACTGAAAAAAAAATCTGCTCGTCGGTTAAATTAAACAATGTTACGATTCCTCAACCAACAAATGTCAAATATCTAAGTCTTCATCTTGATAGAAGGTTGACTTGGAGAAAACACATTGAAACAAGGTGCAAACAAATAAAAATAAAATTCTCCAAAATGTACTATAGCTGATGGGAAAAAGATAAAATCTGTCATTAGACTTCAAAGTTCTATTATACAAGACGATCCTAATCCCTATTTAGACATATGGAATTCAACTATGGGGCTCTACCGCATCAAATATAGACCTTTTACAACGAACGTAAAAAGAAAAATTCAAGAATAAAGCCATTGGCATTAATTAAAAAAATAAAAAAATTACCCAAAGAACTTACGATTAGAAAAATATTACGGAGAAACTATCGTAACTTGAGAAATCATCCATGTCGAATCAAGTGGGTCGCAGCGATTTATTTCTAATTATAAATACTAACAATGAGCAACAGGTGGATTTTGGAGAGAAATCATAAAAATATTCGTAGCAACCATTACATAAAAGTGTATGTTTCCTTTTCGGCATCTAAACTTATCGATGGAATGTTTAGAAAAATAAATTCTAAAGAAATATTTGTCAATAAAACCACTTTCAAATGCTAAATGGTCAATGTCATTAAAGCTCAAAGTAATAAATTTCTCCAATTTCAAAAAGCTTTACATAATATGTTTACTACAGACTTATAATGCATATAGATTCTACAATTAATTTTCAAAAATATAGTCGTTTAAATTTATTTCATAAATCTTGGAAGGGGCCTGAAATTGATGGTATTCCTAGGACCCAAAAGCTTCCTAATGCGGCCCTGTAAAGTATTGAAAGTAGTATTTGAAAAACCGATTTTTATTGTTGGTTGGTTTTTCTGAGTCAATACTCATAGTTTCTTCTAACCATTTTTTTGTTGCAATCATTTAAGCCAGTTTACGCAATCTTTTTCCAATTGACACGATTGGACCTAAGAAAAAAGCTTTGTTTTTATAAGTTTTAGTTCAAATACAGTTTTTAAATATGTAATAAAATTATTTTGGGTAGAATTAAACCGTAATGGTTAGTCTTATAATTAATTAAACAAATTTACTTATATAAATGTGGTAAACACCAATCATCTCGTCCTTCAAAGTTTTTATTTAACAAAAAAATGTTCTATCATATAGCTACTGTACAAGTTTTTATGTCGCTGAAATTCAAGTTACTTTTCAGTTATTATCAGCCGTAACAATCATTTTATGTGTACCATGGAACATTTCCGATGCTTATACAGAGAATTTTGTTTGGGGACATTTGCATCGCTTTGGCACGTATTTCCACAATCGATATTTTTGCAGTGTCATCTTCCAAGGTTCTTTTTTATTTTTGCATGGTTTCTTAAGAAGATCTTTTTTTCAGACCTCTGGAACCAATTCTATCGAGCAGAATTTATTAGAATTCTTATATACTTTGAAATAGTTTAAGTTTATTTACTTCAATCTTCCATTAATGCGAGACATATTTTAACCATGGTTATAATAGCTTATGAAATTGTTTATTAGATTTGCAGTTACTTGTCAAGTAATAAAGTCACACCCTGTATAAATACACCCTGAATAAATTTGAAACTTTTACATAAATTGTTAAAAAATTGTTTTGTGTATCGGACTGGTGATGTTTGCCAATGCAGCATAGTGTAATATTTCATTGGTTTAATCCAATTCACCTTCCATGTGAAGATTAATTCTTAAGAGCATCTGGATTGATTGTTTCCTATACATTAACTCACAAACGAGATCGCTCAGTTTATGAATTAGTTGATCTTGGTTCTTTTTGTTTTTTTTAGTGACTGTCCAATATAGAAATATAGAAATTAGAAATATGTCAGTATCTTGAATATTTTAAAATATTTTAATTTCGGGAATATGTTGATTTTGTTGTGTGGAGTTACATTTTTCCAGTTGATCAAATTAAGTTTTGTGCAAACTCGGTTCTTTACAAAGACCATACCTTTCATTTATAATACTACTGCGATACTGCTTGAGTACGTCAAGTTGACCTGCGTTGTTAGGTTGCAAATTTTGATGCATCTACTTTGATTTTCATGTTCTTTGCTCTTGCGTGATTTTGCACGTGACATACATCCTTTTTTTGGAATTGTTTAGCAACTCCACAGCCTTGATTTAAAGCTGAATGTTTTCTTTTATTATTTTTATTAGTTTTAAGTCTAAAAATAACTATTTTTATGATCAATGTCTAGAGTTATGTCTAGAAATATACACGAAATAGTAGTAACTAGCATAAAACATTATTTGAAGTGAAAACTGTTATATGTTATGCATTTATTTGTGAAGTGTTATATACTTAACTTTGGTCATTTAATATCAATGAAATTTATTGAAATTTAGTGATACAAACCAAAAATAGAAAAACGTAATAATTGGTGACCACGGTGGGATTATGAAAATTAAAAAGAGGGTTAAGTTAATAAATAAACGATTGTATGAGGATTTGGTTCTTCATGGGTTGCCAACCAATGGTAATAAATCTGAAATATTAATAAAAATGCATGAAACAATGGTCATATCTTAAAAGGTTGTGTATAAAGGCATTGAAAATGATTAGATCATGGCCAATTTCTTGCAAACAAAGGGATAAATGAAACAATGGCAGAGAAATTGAAAAAGGACAATTGACTTAGTTTTGCAACTCACAGGTGTAAGCTCTAAAATTGCAAGCTAGATAAAAAAGATCCCACAAAGATCACACAACATTGAACTATGTTAAAGTGGTCCCCTACAGTGATATGTCCTCTAACAAAGAGGTACAGTCGATCTTTTTGAAGGAGGATCAGCTTAGCTAGAAGGTAGAGTTAAAATATCTCTAGAGTTATACCTATAGTTACTGATAAGAAATAATCACGAACTATAATGCTATGTTGAAAAAAACTGCTTTCCAAATTTATTACGCTATAATATAAATCCATGATATTTTTTATTAAAATATTTAAAAACGTCAAATATAATTTATTTATAATCAATCTCGCATGCACAGCACACCGCATCTTGAACCACGTATTTTTAGAGATGATTGCAATTTTTTATTAGTAATATAAAATTTAATTTATGAGTAGCTATGCAAATTTAGTTCAAATGAATACTGAACTACAAAGTTTTTTGCAACCAGATTAACTTATAATTTTTTTCATTCCTTATGTTAAACAAGTAGATTAACTTATGACGTGCACATAAAGAAAAGATGCACTTATATTTTTTATTCGGTTCGAACAAAATTTTTACTATGGTCTCGAACTTATATAAAAAATCATCGACCTAATTCGATAATAGCTTATTTGTGTATGCAAAAGATACAAACTAAAATTAAGACATTTTCTATATAAAGGAAAATACAAATTATGAAATGACGCACACAGTTAAAAACTGGAAAATGTTTTTTCCATTTCAATTAAAATTAATGTTATTTAGAACATGAAAAGTTACTTAAAGTTTTTCAACTGGCGTTTTTCCTCCTAAGGCGAACATCTTAGCATGGTGATAATATTTTTTTAATATCGTTGAACATAATTTATTATAACATTGGATCTCTTTTATGAATACAACTTAAAAATATAATTAAGCTAGGCTGCTAGTTGATCAACAATTTACAATTATGAGCTTGGTATGCTGTTGATATTTTTTAAAATATTATGCAGAAAATTGTGATATATTTTATTTGGTTTAATTAATTATAACACCATTTTAATGACATACCTTCAATGTTCACTTTAAAATGGTCACTGACTAAGAAACGCAAGGTTGTTTTGACTTTTTTTTTTTTAAAAATCATAAAGATGCTGGTAAAGAGCTTTTGATTAAAGTATCGCTCGTCCATTCAACGTTCCCAACAACAATACAACCGCAAACAACAACATTCTAAACAAACCATCCCGACGAACTACCATTCATCTTCCTGCAAAAATCACGTAAAAACCCAAAATACAGAATCCACAAATGATCAGTCAAAACTGTCCATAGCTCCTACACTAGACACTAATCTAAAAACAGGACCTTTGGCCCCAGATCAAAGAAAAATGGTAAAAAAATCTATCCGATAGTTCCTCGACAACAAAATGACCCTTGATCCAAACCACCATCTCAGAGCCTGCAGATTCTGATTAAAACAAACCAAATTTAACCAGCAACCAACCTCATCTTCAATCCACAAAAAAATTGCTTCTATAGCAGACATTGCTCCTGCAGTACAGTTCAAAAATGTGACTTACAACACGTCAAGCCAAAAAAAACTGAAGTGCGATTACCAAACTGAACGCTCAGACATTCATCTTTCATCAAACAGATTGGCAGCTGGATTTTTTGAAACTCCACAGTTTTACAATTAAAACAACGAGGCATTAATGGCTCGATTTTAATGTGGCTGATTTAGAAAACGTAAAAGTGCAAAATTTGAATTGTTTATTGATTCAGTATGACTGACCTTTACACCAGATAATAATATAGCTAAAATAAGGAAGAATCTTGCTGATGCATATATTTAAAGGTCCTGGTTTAACGAGACGAGTCGGACTACTATACGCCAGTTAATAACAACATCGTAAGTAAATTATAGTTGAATAAGGTTTAAAAGTTCCAGATCTATGGAATAGAACATATACTGTTGCAAATTAGCCTGAACCATATAGACCAATGATTTTGGCTCTAGAAAACTCAGGCTTGAAAGTTGCAGTGGATACTGTTAAAACAAAATTGTTAGGATATCGCTTCTTACTTAGAAAATACAGCGGTGATAAGTACTGACGAGAGGTAAAAATGTTCAGTATGGGTACCAAAAATCACTGCAAAGGTTTTGTTAATTAGCCAAATAATTAAATTACTCAATCTCGTTCATTCAGGTATTTGTGGTTCTGTTGAAATCATTATTAGGCAGTTCTAGATATTTTTTGTCTTTTATTAAAGACCAATCATGATAAACCTTGTATAATTTTTAAAAACTAAAGCACTTTGTGTTAGTGAAATAATGAGCAAATTTGTTGAGTATTTAAAAGAATGTAAAAATCAAACAGAGAAGAAACTCAATCTTTTGCAATCAGATAAGGGAACTGAGTATATGAATAATCATTTATAAAACAATTGTTGAAATAAAAAGGAAGTGATGCCAATGAAGCTATCGTGGACTGGTAAATTACCTGATTTCAGCAGAGGAAAAAATGGTAGAAAATCACAAGAATACATCGTATAGTCGGTGGTAATAACTAGGAGAAAATCTTTCGCCTCTAGGATGTAAACAAGGATATAATAATTATTAAAAGTTGTAATAATGTGTTTATCGATGAAGGAAAAGATTCCAAAATAAAAGAAGCATTACCTAATCGTAGTGTGGTAAAAGGTGTTCTAAAATTGAAGTAAGATTTGAATTTGCCGCCATTTGTGAAGTAAATTGTTGGCAAAATCATCTTTAGCGATGAAACACATTTTAATCTTGATTGTTATGTTAATCGTCAAAATTGCCTGAAAACTACAAAAAAAAAATGCATCCACAATGTGTCACTGGTTGGTACGGATTTTGGGCTGGAAACATCGTTGGACCAGGAGTCTTGAAAATGAGGTTGGTCAAGCATGGACTGTTACTGGTGTTTGATATTGCCACATGATAACACAATCCTTACTGCCGAAATTGCAATAACCATTTCCCATGTTCTTTATGATTCAATAAAAAATAACCATTTAGAGACTTAAACTCAGTTTCCTATATTTAATTCAAATGTTGCGTTAATTTTGGGACACTCTTTTTATATTTTACATGAACCAAAAAAATCGAGGTTATCTAGTAAACGATCAGCTTATCGTCTAATTCAGTTGTTGAGCAAAATGTTCAAATTCCACTTATAAAAGCTGCGGAAAAATAATCACTGCCATCACTGCAACTCCATCTCTCTCTCTCTCTCTCTCTCTCTCTCTCTCTCTCTCTCTCTCTCTGGCTTTCACATCCCATGAAAGGATTAAGCCGCCCGCACTTAGGTCCGCCATCCATCTCGGTCCATCGCTCTCACCCTCCAGTTTTGTAGATCTTGTTCGACGTCGTCACGCCAAACCAATTAGGGTCTTCCTCTACGACGAACACCGGCTGGTTGTTGATTGGTCATTCGTTGTTGTGGAGATCGTGGAACGTGGTTAAGCCATCTAGCTCGATTGGATTTGATGAGTCCAATAATATCGCAGCCTCCAAGAAGTTACCTTATCTCGTGGTTCATATGAATTCGATATTCGTTGTCCGCGACTTTGATTGGAACAGAGATTGAAGGTAGATAACAATCTACAATTGTTAAAGGTCATGGTCCAGCACTCTCTTCCGAAAGCCAGCACAGGTTAGACATATGTTTAGATCGCAATAATTTCGATTGGGCGTAGAAAACTCGTTTTCGGGCAGTGATTCGAGCTTTTATTTCTGCCTGCATATCATTTGACGATATTACAACTGACTCGAGGTATTTAAAGTTTTCAACTCTATCAAAGTTACGGTCACCAATTTCGAGATTTACCTTGAAGATGTTCCTGGGCATTGATAACAATTTTGTTTTACTGCTGTTCACCTCCAAACGAAGTCTTCTTGCGCAGCGGTCGAGTTGTATGAAACTGTCCGTGATATCGCTAGTTTTTTGGCCAAGAAGCACTATATCATCTGCATATTCAAGAATTTGGCCTGATTTATTAAATATACAGCGCGAAGTTTCAATGCTGCTTTTTCTCACTATACGTACTCAAGTACCAAGTTGAACAGCATAGGCGCGAATTCATCTCCCTGTCGAACACCAAATGTTATTTTAAAGGGGTCTGACACAGTTTCCTCAATTACGATTCTACATACAGACCCAGAGGTTGTTAATTTGCATAGAGAAACGAGTTTCTCTGAAATTCCTAGGCATATGAGCGCGGCCCATAAATTTTCGCGGTTTATACTGTCATATGCCTGTCTGATGTCTATGTACAGCTGGTGTATGCTTATGTTGTACTTCCAACATTTCTCCAAGATCATCCTCATGGTAAAACATTGGTCACTTATTTAACATGGACCTCGTCACCTGGAGGGGCTGTTGCTCTAATGGGGGTTACTTGGTCGTTCCGATCTAGCAGATTTTGAAAGTAGGTTTGTCATACTGAAAGAACATCAGCCACGTTTGTTCTCAGCTCTCCGATTCCGTCTTTGATGGTTGTACTTCTTGGGTAAAAGTCTTTAGTTAGATTTCTGGCGTTAGCAAAACTGTCCCTTGAGTTTCAAATTTCCGCTTGTAAGCTGATGTTTTCAATGCAAATCTCATATGATCTCACTGCACCTCCATCTTATTTGCAAAAACCAGTTGTAAAGAGTCCATTAAACTCCATTTAAATCTAATGTTAAGCACATTAGTGAACAATATTACACCAAAAGAAGCGATATCCAAAGAACATGCTGGTTCAATAATTGCTGGAAAATTGAAAGTATGAGCGTCAAGATCTGTTAGCAAGGCTAAAGTAAGTAATAAAAGATTATTTGCAATGAAAACGGCTTGATAATAACAAAACCTGCTATCTAGTGGTTTGTTACACTAAGTTAATTGCGATTTCTATGGGGCAAACTTCAAACTATAAATATATAGATATAAACATATTTGTTTGCTTTTAAACAAAGAGGTCGCATTTGTTAAAACAAACTTAACAAAAAACTACTCAAGACAAGAATGTCCAAAATGGGAAATTTATGTTACTGTAGGTACACCGGAAGTAACTGGAAAGAAATTAAATAAGCTATCACTGAAATGCCTTAGAACGATTAGAAAAGAAATTGAAAACTAATTTGGCAGAGAACGATAATCTTAATTGAAAAATAAGCTTATTGAATAAATACCGTGATTTATAGAATCAAAGGCCTTGAAAAAATCTAACAAAGATAAAGTGGTCAAATCCTTATTACTCATATTACGCCTAATATTGTTACAAACGTTTAATAACGCAGTGGTTGTATTGTGCAATTTTATAAACCCAGATTGAACACAGATCAATTATTGACCACTATCTCGAAGGCTTTATAAATAGAACTTAACATATTTATTGGGCGAAAATGAGATAGTTCAAAGGGATTGCTAATCTTTGGGATAGGAATAAATTTACTAAGCGTCCACTAGTCAGGAAAAGAGGAGGACTTAAAGATAAAATTAAAAATATGTAGCAAGTACTTTGAAACGAAAGGAAAAACTCGTTTTAGGAATTTTAAGCTGATATTATCCAAACCAGAGGATTCCGATTTAACCTTCCAAATACCGGAATGCAACTTATTGAGTGAAATATTTGTGAACGAAAAAGAATTAAAGTACCCATCAGAAAGTAATTCGACCGTATTACTAACAGAGTTAAGATTGGAGCTAAAAAAAACTATTTAATTTATTTGGCTTGAAAATCTCATGAATGATACTCCTACATCTACCAAGTCTTATATTACGAATATTTTGCCAGAAGACCTTGGAAAGGAGAAAATGAATGATTTGGTTTTTGAAAAACTTATATTTATAAGACCTAATTAACCCTTCAACACTGTTATACGTACCTGCCTATAATTAAGGTGAGATTGGAGATTAGGATATTTTTTCATATTCCATAGAGTAACAGTCTTAAATGGAACACAAGTCTCAAAAATGAAACCAAGATAAGCGTTGAAAATTTCGAAGAACTGACAGAAAAGATGTCCTCACAAGGAACCGAGGTGCAAGTTAAATAAAGTCAGGAATCATCTAACCTAGAATAAACCCTTAAACTAAAGCTTCTATAGACTTTGGCGGAGAATATCAATTAATAGAAAAAACTAAAAGATCATGATAGTTAGATCATGATAGGTTGGAGAAAAAAAAATTGGTGCAACAGTTTTAAAAACGGATAAGACTTTTTAAAAAATTCAAATAATCTCTAGAAAATGTGGAATTTTGGAGGATATCGAAATTAGAATCACCCGCTATATATATTTCATTGAACCTACCAGAGAAATAACTAAACAAACTTTCTATATCTACAAGAGATTTTTTAAATTGAGCATACGACCTCTTACTAGTTTTTGGAGGGTTATAGACCGTACCGAATAAGATGTACGACTATTTACGAAACCGTTAACAAATAATAACTCTAAATCGGAGACCACTGATTCTAAAATAGCAGAAGGAACTCTCACTAATCTATCTTTAATTTGCTAACCTACATATAAACAAACGCCGCCGTAATTAAGGAGAGAAACCAGCGTATCCTTTCTGGTAATATAAAAACCCTCAATGTTCAAAGCTAAACTAAGAATATTAGGATTCAAAAATGTTTTAGTGAAACAAAGTATATCCACTGATGCACCATTAAAAATGTGACGTAATTCGTCAATATTTGTGACCTATAGAAAAATTGGATTTATCCGCTAGCATCGATTTTAGAACTACATTTTGAATATTCACCGACATAACAAATACTTAAATTCTAATACTGGCGTAACCAATTGGCAATACTTGCAACGAAATAATAAAGAATTTGGGTTTGTTGACAGATAGTGACACCAAACAAATAGAAATACAAATCTTGAATCTTGAGTCTTGAATCTTGAATCTTGAATCTTGAATAATAGAATTATAAACGAAAAAGAAAGAAACAGGTAATAATCAAATAGAACACGAACAAATGGAACGATACTTATCTTTGTGCCCCAATTTACGCAAAAAAAAAAAAAAAAAAAAACCACGTAAGGTTAGATTTTTTTCTATAGGCATAAAAGTGAAACAGTCAACGTCTTAAATAACCGCTGATCAAAAACAGTTTATTTGCACGTTTTTACAAAAGTTCCGAAAAAGTGATAGTAAATCATGCAAGTGAAGTGTTGTCAAAAAATATACTTGGGTATATACCTTATATACCCAATCATGCAAGTGAAGTGTTGTCAAAAAATGGTTGCCTTCTACCACCAGAACAAGTCAAAGGAGTATGTCTAAAGTAAATAAATTAAGCAGTTTCAATATGAT
Organism: Tipula confusa; assembly: GCA_963556175.1. Lineage (NCBI taxonomy): Eukaryota > Metazoa > Arthropoda > Insecta > Diptera > Tipulidae > Tipula > Tipula confusa. The sequence goes on from OY744477.1 coordinate 153,996,074, forward strand.
TCCAGATCATAATGATGGGATTGCCATATATTGAAACCAAATATTGATTTAAGTTCTGTAAGTCAGCAAGTTTAAAACTAGTTTTCTGTCTAGATGTAGATTGGGATGCAGAAGGTCCCAGAATTTGGGTGGATGATCAACGTGTGCTTTCATCGAGTTTTTTCAAATTTCAAACTAATATGTTGTATGTCACCACATGCATTGTGCATTTAAAGTTGTAAATACAATTATCACTCATCAAAATTATACCTTTGACTGCTTACCTTATTAAAGGCTTCAAAATGATTTATGTAGACGAAATAATTTTATGTTTTAGTATGTATGATGATATCAAGTTTTTAATTTGACTATCACTTATTCAAATCAAACCACTTGTCCGTGTTTTATTGTACAATTCATGCAAAGTTATAACTTGGTTGGATAACTCTTTGCCTTGTTTTAGACAAAAAAATTGATTTATGCAAACTGAACTTTATTTTGAAGAATATTTTTGTTGATATTAAACCTTTTTGTTTAAGTATAACTCATTAGAATGAGACGACATAAATGGCATCTACCCCATTAAATTTCATTTTGCGTTTTTTTAGTACAAATATAAATTAGCATACGTTGCAATTATTAAATTTTATAGGTTTTAGTCATGTACATATAGTTAAACACTATAAACCCAGGTAACCTATTTAAAATTGGTTAGCCGCAATAGAAACGTACTTAAAATTAATAAATCGAAATGAAAGCACCGCAAAAAAACGTGAATAGAAATTTTCACCTTTCTTTTTTTTGTATATATTATGTGTACAAAGCAACCTAAAATAGTTTATTCAGGCACAAATTATTTCAATAATAATCATTCATTTTGAATACGGGATAAAAACTATCCGAAAACATGCAAGTAGCATAAATAAACCTGCAATTGGAAAAATTCATAGTTTTTCAAGTGTATTCCATATTCAAATATATGCTATTTTATGTTGTTATATACACATATATTTATGTTTTCCCACACAATTTAATTCTATGAATGGTGCAACTAATATTGAAATAAATCTTTTTATGGGGGTACATATTCGAAATTCGGGTACATATTCGAGAAAAAAAATGGTAAAGGGTAACAAGAAATGCGGTTGGAATTTGCATCGGATACCACAATATCGTTTACATGAAATGTATTTTATATTTTCAAATAACTTTTCATATATCAGACGAATTTCAGTGGATAACGTTTTTAAGTAAAATGCCAATTTCAAGCTTTTGCAAGGAGACTTAAACACTCTTGACCATTTTAATATGGTATTAAATACTAAATCGATTGATTGATATAACCGTTTACCTTAACAAAATGAAGGATGGAAGTAAATAATCATAACTTGTTTACATTAAAACGCTAATTAAGAACACTTATCTGACTTATTGAATGTGCAACATTGTGTCAAATGCTGTAGATCTACGAGGAATTTAGTCGGGCCATGTAGATATTAAAAATAAATCGTTTCCCATGAAAAACTCCGTGGTTTTGGTTTACGGAGGAAATACTTTATGGAACTATGTGTTCACTTTTATTTTATTAGTTTAGTAAAGCCAATTTATGTCTTATAAATGAAAAGAGGCCGAAAACCCTTTATGTACGGATATTGTTCCAAATGTTAAAACTATCCTGGCATAGCCACTTTCCGTGAACACCATTTGTATGCTGTCTTCCATAATACTGCCAAAAATTATTGCTAAGAAGAATTTTATCCAAATCAAGTGGGCTGAGTATGACTTTTTCTAAATATTTCGATTCATTGAAATTTTTTTTTAGTTGGTGACAACCCTTAGCAATATCAGCTGGAAATTGGTCGTCCCAAAATTACTTTCCCAGCCAAAGTATTAGCTACAGCATTTGAGCGATTATTGTTGCGATTACAGATGGAAACATCGAAAATATTTTTTAGTTGGGTTTAGTTATGTATCATGAGTGAAGTTCTATTTGAAGCCTAGAATGTTTGGATTCATTTTGGCTTTTTGAATATCCAGCATATTTTTACTTGTTTTTAACAAGTCTGTTAATTCCTTTGAATTTGATTTCCATTTTCTCAATTAAAACTTTGAAAGCTAAAACCGCCGAACTTGCTAAGCCAAAGGTGACTGTTTTGAGCATGAAATATTTCAAAGGGTTTGTATCGTATTACCGCCACATAACTCTTTGGAAATATTGGTCTTTTTCTGACACCATTGCCTACCTGTACATTTTCTCGATGCCATTATTATTGATAAACCATTTCTAGACCTTCATCATCCATCAAAACTACACAATCCTTTATTGTCTCTCTCGCGTTTCTTTTACTTTATATACACAGTGATGTGGTAGGTTAAAAACAAGTGTTATGTTTTCCATCAGTGGGTGCTGATTCTTTAAATGGTTGTTTTACCACAGATCTTCCTTATTTGTTACGCTTGCTGGCGAAAAGAAACTGTTATACATATTTTATGTCCTCGCTGGTATATGATTCACGGGTTATTATTTTTTCCAACTCCCAACTTTGATGTGACTTTGGTGGTGGATGTGAACTTTTCTTCACTTTTTTCTTCACATATGCGTATACGAATCCTATTGGAATTAACGAAATCGTATTGGATTTTAATTATTTTTGGGTATATTGGTGGCTATTGTACACTGTTATGATTTAAAATTTCTTTTATTAGTAAAATTCCATTATAAAGCAAAAAATAATTGTATGCGAATTATTTAAAAAAAATTAAGCTTCAGTACGAAATAAAAAACTAATTTATTTAAAGATATAGATTTAGTATTTTTTGTTACAGTAACATACTGAATTATTTAATATAAAGAAATAAAACTAAAAATAAAACTAATTAAATTGACATTTAATAATTATATAAAATAATTAAATATGCTTTTGTAGTATCGATTAATCGAGTGGTGTCAAAAAAATATAAAAGTATTAAAATGTCAAACCAAAGTATCGAACCCATAACCCAAAAAAATAATTTTATTTAGTACTGCTTAAAAAACTGTTCTAATTAGAATCCATCGTCTTATCTCTTTACTAAAAAAAAATAAATAAAAATAAAGTAAAAAATAAATAATATAACATTTAAACGTATTGATTTAATAATCGGTAAATAAATTCAATTAACAATTAATTATTTAGAGTTAAGATATATATAAAATAATATCCATATTATCACAACTTGGTTGATATGGCCTCTGAGCAATTAGTAGTCAAATATTTTTGCTTTAAAGTTTGGCACAAAATTTATTCCCCTGTACATCGATGAGATTTTTACGTTTTTAGATGAGAAATATAATGAGCCATTATATGTACTATCAGAACCTGATTCCAAATCTCTAGGAAGGGTTGATAAGGGCCTATAAGCAGTAAGAAGTCAAATATTCTTGCTTCAAAGTTTGGCACAAAATTTATTCCCTTGTACATTGAGGGTATACCAATTACCCTTGTTATTTAGCTGAGTTTCCAAGTTTTCCACCAGGATTGATAAAGGAATCTACCAAATAGTTTTTATTTAACGTCACCATTTTGGATTTTAATTTTTCTAAACCTTTATGTGACTGAATGGGTACAATTGTACCCAAATGCAGTTTACTCTAAATTTTTTTATGATCCACTTAGGTGGCTGAAACTCCCTGTCACCTTTAAACTATTCAAAATCTACATTTACAAATAAAATTAGCAAACAATTTTTACGTTTCCTATTTGTAAATGGGCTTCAAAATTTTTACACCCTTAGCATACTGGAGTGTCTACATTTGTACCCATATTATTATGGTAAATGTTCGTTTTTTTTAAAGTAAAAGAATAATAATTAAAAAAATAAGTAAGAAATAATCTTTTTATTGTATTTAGTAGCATTTATTACATGTTGGTTTATTTACGGAGTGCTCAGCGCAAACAGGTTTATCGCATGAAACGGCGCCCTACGGCAGCAGCTGGTCCACAGCTCGGTCGAATGTCTATATCACCGGTTGGTCTAACTGGTTGAGGAGAAATTGCGTGTCCCTGTACTAATTCGATTGCATTCGGTGTGAAACGGTTTCCAATTACATGAGAATTTGTAGAACGAGTTTCTACTGAAGGCATACATAATTGTTTGGAAACATCCTTCAAAAATTATCTACGCCGGTCCGTTTTATTGAAATGTTGATTATGTTCCATATGTATAACATATGCAACAACGTCTAAGCTGGCAACTTCGATCATGTTATAAAACATTGCAAGTGGCCAGCGATTAGTTCTGCGCTTTACTGTGTATGCCATTAACATTTTATCGGCTGTGTCTATTCCACCTTTAGTTTTATCATAGTAGTTTATAATTTTCGGTTTTGCAGTTGCTGTATCTGACACTTCATCAGTCATGTGCATTGTCGATAAAAGGATGACAGCTTTATTTCTTTTCGGAACATAAGAACATACAGTTGCATCACTATTGAATCCGAAATTAGTAGAAAATATTTTTCTGTCTGAATGGTTTCATGTGGAATAAATGTTGTATCATTTAATGGCATATTTATTTAATATTCTAATATTTTAAACGGAGATCAGAATAAAATTTAAATTTTAGTACTAAATATTTCAATGGGAATAATCATTTTTCCAATAGGAATTTAATTTAACAGTGTAAAACTAACACACATATAAAAAGTGAAGAAATGAAGAAAACTTCACATCCATCTTTGGTGTCGCAGTTTGTTAAAAGTTGATGGGCTTCAATCATAACATTAATGTAGTTAGGTTTGTTAGATTTGTAATCTGCAAACTGAAGGTTTTTTTAGTTATTGTTACATACATACAGGTGTTATTGTTACATACATCGTTTTGAAATGAAGGAATCTAAGAAAATGCCTCAGAATCCAGTAATACTTTACACTCTTGCTATATTTGCCATTCATTTATCTCAAATTTTCACTACTACTTTTGAAAAATGGCTGAAAACTGCTTGTTATTGAATTATTTCCGTAAAACTCGACATTCGTCGCGTTTGTAGGAGCTTGGCAGTTTTTTTTTCTGGTGACTATCTGTGAAAGATATTTTAGTGTTGTCGTTTCTATTTTTAGTCGCGTGTTTATGTAATGTGGTGCAATGTTTTAACTTACATATGGTGCATCTAAAACGAGATTTACAAATATCTGCTCGATGATTTGATCGTAAACCATTTAAACATATTTTGTTCAGCGTTAAAATCTCGTCGATTGTTAACATCTAGTTCTAAAACTGTGTATAACAAATATACATATAATCATGGTAAGAATTGTGTTTGGACAAACTGGTGTGCTGGGTGTAACTTGCCTTACTGTTCTCACGGTTTGAGAGTTATGAGCTTGACTTGGTTGCTTTACTTCACCATCGCCTGAAACAGTACCTTGTCTTTTTAAATAATTTTTAAATTGATGAACGGTTGAAAAGTCTATTTCAAAAATGTTAAAAGCCCAAGCTTGTTTGGATGCAGTTTAATTTGTTCACTTAAATTGAAATAAGGAATAAATCGCTGGCCTCAGTTTATGGTTCAATCATATTAAGTAACATTGGTAAATTCATTCTAAAGCGAATTTCATCATTGCCAGACCGTTTAATAACTTCGCGTTTTCTAAGAATGTTTTTTGGTACCAAGTTGGTCTTTTATCGTACAATTTGCTTTGCACTCATTTATTATACAGTGAGTTTTTAGAAAATGCCATGCTTTTGTCTTGGTAACGGTGCTATTGAGATGAACTTCCAGTGATGACCTTGAATGACCTTGACACTTATTAGTTTCAGAGGTATAGGCAAAAGTTAGATTTTTTTAAAATTAGAACCTATCTTTTTGATGGAAAGTTTTTATTGAGCAAATAAAAGTTTAAGCAAAAATTGATATTCACTAAAGCAAACGAATTTTCCATAGTTCTACAGTGTTACATTGCAACAACAAATTAAAAAAGATAATATCAATAGTTATTTGATTTTAATTATGCAATTGTTTATTTTCTACAGTGTTAAGTGAGTTTAGTGAGTTTAGTTTTGCAGTGTTTAATAAAAATGAAGAAATTAGAAAAAATAAATAAAAATTTGTTTCATAAAACCTTTATTAATTTAATAAATGTTCAAAATGTTTGGCTCCAAATATTTTGCTACTCGTCCTACCAAATGCAAACGAAGTGTTTCTAACTCAGCTTGTGAAATATGATTTCTAAAATCTTTAATTCTTTATGGCCGATCTAAATTTATCGCTTTTTCCCATAAATAAAAACCGAATCATGTTAAATCGGGTGAGCATGCTGAAAAAAAGTAGGGCCATTTCGTCTAATACATTTATTGTTATCTTCCAAAGTGTCAACTATCTGGATGTCCAGCAGCATATAACCTAATCGCCATTCGTTCATGTTGTTGACACACACTGAATCATCATCATCTCGAATGCTTCTTCGAAATAGTAGAGCATGACAAAAAAAACTTTTTTCATAGATAATTGTAATCTTACACAATTAAATTCAAGGCTAATAAATGCATTTTGTTTTTGTAATTATAGTAATAAAATAAACAATTGCATAATAAAACAAACAACTATTGATATAAGCTATTTTTATTGGTTGTTGCAATGGAAATTCGTTTGTTTTAGAAAAATTTAAAAAAAACCTAACTTTGGCCCTTATCTCCAAAAATAATGAGATTCAAGATTACCACTATAAATTCCCCTCAATCCTTAGTAAATTTTATTCGCACTAATTTTCTCCTATCTAGCACCATATTACCGAGATACAAGCGTGGCATTTTCTAAAAAACTCACCCTGTATACTTTCTAACTTAAGCAGTTTAGTATTAAAAGTTAAATACGTGTCTTTTAATTCTTCCGATAACTTGGTGGTTCCGGGTCAAACTAAAATCGGCTTTATAGCGTTTTAAATTCCAACCATTCTTCGTCTAATAATTTTTTGTTGATACGTATATTAACCGCCCGATATGTCTAATTCAATTTGCAATACGGTTAAGGCAACGGGTTAGTATCGGGAAATTGCTAAATTTTAAATCACATATTTTCTATACTTATATGTTTATCACTGAAATAACTTGCTTTACTACTTCTTTAATTGGAAAATTGTTCCAATTGCTGTTACTTGCAAATTATTACTCCCAAAATCTTGGCATTACCATGATTTCATTTTTGTGATAAATTTGTAAACCGAAGGTTTGATGTACGAATTTTAGACCGTTTCAAAAACTGGTAGACACATTTTATTATAATCATATATAATTTTGAAGGCTTTATGAATATTTAAAAGTTGTTCAAGTGGAAGAAAGAACAAATTAAATTTTCATTTTTACGAAACCTAAAACCATAAACAGTCTACTTTACGCGTATTTTTCGTGGAATATTTTTTAGGTTAAAAATTAATCCAAATATTTTATGTAAATAATAAAAATATTACAAATTAAAATGTAAAATTAATTATTCGTCGAATAGCAATTTAGTTGTACGTAGAAATGATTTATACATTTCAGCTACATTTTATTTATACACAATACATGTAAAACACGTAAATATAAATTAACAATTTAATTATGTTCTAATTAAAATGTTTGTTTGGATAAATCACGGAATGCAGTTTTTAAACCAATTTATATAAACGAAAAGTTCAACTTAAAAAATTGTACCATCAACGTATAGTTAAAGTTTCATTTCTTTTTTTTTTTTGGTTTTGTACCCTGCAATATTTTTTGCAGGAGAAACTCTCCCAAGGCTCTTTCACGGTTAATTTTTAACGTCTTACCTTACGCCGTCACCAGCCAAATCGACGACGCATGAATACAGGTTCCATTTTAAATCCATCTGCACATTGCATTGCTCCAGTCAGCGTATACTGACATGGACGATGGTTGAGCCCATGGATTCTGCACTCCAATAGGGGATCAAAGTTGTGTTATTCATCATCACCGATCGTAATCAGGTGATAAAAAATAGCTTTTGCAACCCTCCCCCATTGGGCTGGTACCTACCGCCCCAAACACCGCAGCTTTAACCACTGCGCCATTTGCTCGGTAAGTTTCAATTCTTCTATATGTCTTTGTAAATATAACGGAGAGAACTATCTATAGTACAATATATTTCACCCATTTATTGTTAGTGGTTTAGTGAAATTTTAAAGTTATAGATGTTTTTAGTAGAGGGTTTGAAAACCTAAAGTTAAAAACACACTTGAACGGTGTTCAATTAATCAGGTCGCTAGGAATCTTCTATATTACTCTCTTAGTTGTAAGATTTTGAATAAAAATGTATATGCCTAAAATCATGTCAATTTTGTTAGATTCATAAAAACTGGGCTCAGCTAACTGAAAAATGGCCATTTGGAAATTAGTCGTGAAAAAGTTAGTGTCTTGAGATGTAAACGACTCTTCTGTCATATTTTGAGTATATTCTCTCAAAATTGAGGAATGTAGCTGTTCTAACTGGGATGTGTTAGCCGATTTTTCCGTAAAGAAAGAAGCTTCCAATCAGGAGTCTCAAAAATCTCTAATCATATGGATGCAAATTAATGTTTATATATCGTGGACATATACTGTGATAGTTGGAGGAACGCAGTTAGCTTCCAGGAGAATTGATGTATTATAATTGCTATCACAAATTTCTTCAATCAGTTCTAAACTTGAAATATTGTTTAATTGCTGTTGTGGAATCCTCCATCAGATAAACCTCGGGACATTTTGTAAATCTGTCAATGCCGCATTTGGCAGGACTTCGTTTTGTTTTTGGTATTATTGCAGTTACGATAGCAACTCACTGTCAAACGCTGAATATTGAGTTTCTGCTGCTTGAAGCTTTCGAAAGTAAAATGAAAGTGGGCCCATATATGGGATTTATAAATTATTGATTTGTTTTAGCTTAATTATAATTTATTTTATTTGTTTTTAATGTATTCTCATCAACCGGTCGGGTTAACATCGCGAGTCAGAATGAGTTTTTCATCATCTATTTTCACTCGGTTGTTACCCTTTACATTTTGCTTGCGTATAGATAAAATATAAAGAATATAAAATTACAGCTAGAAAAACAAGTTACAATATATACTAGTAAATGCTGACACTAAACTCTAATTACTAATCTGAAATTTAAGTATTAAAATAATGTGAGAATTGTAAATGTCTATATATAATAATTTGAGTGATTGATAAAGATTATCTTTGTGTTACAATGTGATGAGTTCGTGGAACACAATCTTAACCCATTATGTGTTATGTCTATGTGTTTGGACACCCACAGACTCATGGTTAAATTGTTGCAATACAACACCAATGGCAATACTCGAACTATCTGTTGTCGCACAACATGAGCTAGCAGGGTAACCGTAGATAAAGCTGATTTTGCTCGTTCAAACGCGTTATAGCAATCATTTAACCAATTAAATGTTTTACCTTGTTTAGAGATTTTATTTAATTCGGCTAAATGCGCATGGATAGGAGCAGGTGTATCAGCAATGATTGGAAGATGATAGTAATTTATCATTCCTAAGAGATCTGAATTTATTTGATCGATTTCGATGGTTGAAGGGCTACTCGATGCTTAGACGGCATTATTTCTTTTTTCAAAATATTGTGCGTAAGAAATTCGAGACTGCTTTCCCAGTTCACATTTTCATAGTTTCAGTTTGAGATCGAATTGCTCAAGCGCTTAAACACTTGGTTTAAATGATTTACATGTTCTTCTTCGTTGTAGATCAATTTTGAAACACTGCATTACCGTCATCGTAAAATCATGGATGCACGGGATTGGATACCGGTCGGGCACCATACATGCATTTAATCGGCGGTAATTACTACAGGACCCCAACCAATATTTTTTTTTTTTTGGCAAGATGCAACGGAGAAGCTTTTCATGACGACAAATCTTGGCATATTCCCAAACCGATGATGCCTTGAAACTTGCGTTTCGCTGTTTCGTATTTATTCTCAACTATAGGCGACGAGGTTAAAAAAACGGCAACTAACCCTTTGTATGAATATATTGGACTACCTTTTGTTTAACTGGAGCACTGTAGTCAAGAGGTGCAGTAAGAATTGGATAATTACTCCACATTTATTTTCAATGATGAAATTCTTGGGAGTCGAGGTATCTTTCGATGCTGTGATGCTGACTACCGTCAACGATGTTTTTGAATCCAATATCCTTTTTCTTTTAAGATCTTCCAGAATATTAAATTTTATTAGAAAATCTGGCCCTATAATAGGTCGATTAACGAATAGGATTACGAATAACGGATTTCTTACTTTGATTTAAGTGATACCGTAAGAATATGACGTGCTTATTTTAGGCTTACTATTAGTGAAAGCCATTGCAATCTCGTAAATACCCAGTGTTAGGGGAGAACTCTAAATTGGCTTACTGTGGTATGTGCCGAACCCATGTCGAGTTAAGAATAGAAAAAAGATATCTAATTTACTGAAGCAATCAAATAAATTGTTTGACCACTATACACGAACTAGATTTGCTGCAACAAATGTAAGTAGTAATTGTTGACCCTATGTATGAAAAGTTTTTGAAATATGATAGCCTGCGCACATTAATGTTGAAAATTTTAAACTAATGCCTTGCAATGATGATTTAAAAATTTTAAAATTCAGCTTCAATTGGGTAGTCATTATCTAATGCACATATGAACCACTGTTGTCTTGTTTCACCATTCAATTTATTTAGCAGCATGTACAAAATCCAGGAGACTTATTATGAGTTTCAAATTCGTGCGTCAGAGCTACTTAAAGCATTTCCCAATTTTTTTATCAAAACCATGTGTCAAATGTCGCTCAAAAGACCACATCCAATTTATGCGCTTTTAACATACTTCCATTTGTTAAAAAAATAATTTCTTAAATTCGATATCTTTGATATTGGCCACTTATAGTTTAACCGTCATTTGTATTGAGTGTGACTAAACGGACTAAATTTCAACCCTTGGATTGACCTTAAGATCTGGTCCCTTTGGCCAGGATATAAGAGAATAGTTTGGTTTACTGATCAAAACCATTTCAAATATTTTAATACATCGTGGCTGATATTTTGATTCCATTTTCTTGTTTGAAGGTACCATCAAAAAAAAAAGAGAAACTGAGAAAATACTCCATTTTTTATAAATCTCTTTAACCTGAAAGTGGTATAGACTAATCTATTTGTAGAGTGTTTTTTGCACCGAGAGACTAAATGTTGGTCGATAGTACCACCTTTCAGAAATTGACCAGGTATTCAATGATTTCTGCTTCTAATTTTATAATAAGTTTGCTATATGAGAAGCTTTTTATTTTGTTGCCACTCCAACAAATGTAATTTCGTTGTCACTATGTTTGTCACTGATTTTACCACGGCGAGAAGTAAATCTTTTGCATGCGAAAACGAGCGCATTAGTTGTTAAATCGCTAACAACTCTAAATGTAGTGCACACTTCTAAATGTAGAAGTTTGAAGGGCATTTTCGAAGTACAAATTCCCCAGATATCATTAGCTCAATCAGTTCTTCTATAACTTTTCGCTGATTCAATAGATTCTCCACTATAGACATCACATCATCAACGAAAAACTCATACCGAATAGTTTCAGTTTACAATGGAAATTTCTGCCATTTTGTCGAATGCTATCTACGACAAGATTTTTATCGCTAGAAATGAAGTGCAATAATCGATAATTTTAAATTTGCTAATTAGGACTATAACGCCATACAATTCGATGAAAGTACGTTTTCTTATAGTGCTCACCTTAATCTGCCTATATATTTGATTAATGTCCGCAGTGATTGCAATCATATTTTTGTTCGTCAAGTCATGACAATTTCAGATTGAACAAACCAGACACCATTTAATGATTTTCGAGATGCATCAAAAACTACCCTTAATTTGTTGTCGTATTATACCTTCGTTGATGACTGAGTGATGTCGCAAGTAAAACGAGCGGTTATATTAGTTTTGTGACTCACTTATTAGCTCCATGTGATCAAGCGCGAGATATTTACTCATGAATTTAACGTATTCTTTGTGAAGATGTTCGTTAAAAAAAAAAACGTTTTCGGAACAAAATGAAAATCACTTCATTTTGGAAATTGCCTAAGGTATAGTTTCATTAGGCTGAGAATTGACAAATGGCAGATTAACGATATATTTACCTTGTGATGAACGCTGCGGTATATTTTCATGAAAAAGGCTTTACATGCTTGTTTTTACGAGGTTTGAACCCGGATATAGTTAATTCGGCGATTTCACATAATGATTTCCATTGGTTTGAAATGTCGATGAATAAATTTTTATTTATTCTCATATTGTTAGAAAGGCTTTTATTTTACCTGTCAAACTCCAACCTAGTTTTGAATTTTTGCTGTGATAGAATCATTCATTGTAGCTTTTTATAAGGCCGTCAAGTAATATTTCAACAAACTCCCAGTAATATATTGACATGGTCCTATTTATAATAAAAGGGATCAACGAGACGCAGATTTTCAATATGTATGGCCAATTTGATGTTGTAATGGTTTTCGTCTGAAGTTGGCCAGTAATTTTTTTGAGCACAAACGCGTTCGTAAATAAGTTCACGTCGGAACTAATTATAGATTGAATATTTAATCTCACCGATGAACTCGTATTGCCAGTAAAAAGAGAGCCAAATCTTATAATTGGAGCTTGGATAGAATTTATATTCAAGCCCAGTTTGTTGACCACAACCTTAGTGATAAATGTAGCCTGATATCTTTCATCTAAAAAGGCCCATAAGATGATCTGCTTATCAGAAGCCAATTCAACTCTAACAAGTGTCGTTGCTAATAAAATCTATATATTAAAAGGTTCAACATAAGTACTAAATACATCATTCATAGGAACACCTGTTTCAATATATTGATGTAGTATATATTACAAGAATGAATATTTGTTAGTAGATGCCGGTTTTGTAGTAGCTTCATGCAATAATAAATGGGGTCTCTCGGCCTTTACATGTACAAGAACACCAATTTTCAAATTTACGTGTTGTTGTTGCCACTTTTTCGTTCGTTGCAGGATGTGTAAATAGCTACCAGAAAACCGTTTCCATAGTAACCTTGTATGCGTTTCTGTATGTTTTGCCATCTATTCAATAGGTTTTCGGGTGTGCTTTGTAAATGTTCATTGGATACTGTTTCTAATGGTCCTATGAAAAGGAAATACACAAGCGTTAACCAGCTACTATCTCGCATAGTAGCGTAGAGAACTCATCTAAACTGAGAATTGCATTGTTGGTGGCTCGTATTGGGTGATGCTTCATGCATTTGACACCTTCCCCAAAAAACGCCCATTGATATAATGGTTGCGTGGTTGTTCTTGTTGTACTTGCATCAATTCCCACAACGTCCGGCTGGCACCCTTAGAATTAGTTCCGTTATCCAAGAATATATCAGTTGAGTTGTTGCATCTATTGGCAAATCTTTTTAGTGCTCCTATGAATCCGTCTGTGGATAAATCCATGACCGGTTCCAAATGTATTGTTTTAACTGCCATACATATGAGCAATGCCATAAATGCTTCTGTTGGTGTTGTTATTCTACTTCGTTTGACAGTGGCTCCAAATGACCTGGCACAATCAACTCATATCTTTGAAAAACATCGTGTTAGAGTGGTTTGTACATTGGATAGATCTCCCATTAGTTGCGTCATAGACTGGACCTCTATCTTGAAGCATATCTTCAGGCGTTTGTTATCTTATTTGTTGGTACTATACCGCCTAGGATCCAGTATTTCTGCCGAGACAAATGAAACAAAGGGGATGCCGTCAGATATAAAAAAGTCGTATGCGTCGAGGTTATTACGACAATAGTTTGTCGATGAGATTTCGGAAAAATCACGTAGAGTCTTGCATAATCCGAGTTTGCTGGGACCACCGACACATACTCAGCATCACATGTTTGATTTATTCAAAAATAAGCGGTGGTACACCCTTTGCGCTTGCGAGGGTGGACAATTGCAACCTAGTTTTCACATGATGTTTTTTTTATGAGTGAAGGAACCGGATGTCCCATTAAATGATGCGCTTAATCATTACATGCTCGGATATTCTATCGAATAATGTATCCAACACATGGACCTCAATTGTGGCTTCATTTGAGTAAATTTTCTGTATATTGGGGAGTTCTAGATTATTGATAAAATGATTCATTTTTGGCTCTGGCCATGCGGCTTTTTCTTGACATATTTAGACCCTTTCCACCAAGGATAATGATAGGCTAGCTCTGTTGGCATCAGCCGTCGGGACGCACAATCTCATTGGTTTGATTTCGGCCTTACATGTTGGTACTTTGTTTTTGGTAACTAGCTATTTGTGTATCTGTGACGTTCGGTTCGCAATAAAGGTTGGTAGAGATGTGGACTGTTCTGTTAACCAATGGAGCACTGTTTCAGAATTTGTCAAAGAATAATACGGTATGCTTTCAATTTTTGGTATTTGTATATCAAATTTTAATAGTTTCGCCAGTAGGCTTGCAGCTAGTAGCACTAATCTCGGGATCGTTGTAGACCGAAAAGATTTTGCACCTTCATGGTGATGGTGATTGGAGATAGCAACCCTAGCGGATTGAACAAAAGTGTTGCGTCCGACAGGAAGTGATGCTTTGTTAGTTTAATATCACTAGGCACGAGGTTGATTTTAAAGGTGAAATGCTTTTCGAAGCTAATAGCTTACATCACAAGCTAGGGCTTCTTTCAGTATTACGGATGATGACTTGTAATGTAGGAAGAAGTGGACTTAACTGGAGCAATGCAGTTTTTATGCTAATGTTAGAAGCGCTGTAAGATGCAATTGTTACGACAATAGCCTTTGTGTCCTCGTGCTGAGACAAAGGTTGTTGATTGTTAGCTTCAGAAGGTAGATGCAGTACGGTTTGATATTTTTTACAGCACAAGTAACATCCTCTGAAGGAACCACCTATTTTTGTTCTTTAACCATTGGCTAGACCATTGAAGCAACGTCCAGATGATGCTACGAAGTCCTTTCGAAATCTTTTCGAGCACTTTCATTCAAGGCTTTAAATTCTTCGCAATCTTGGAGACGATGATTATTTGATCATTTGCGGCAAGTAATGGTTTGTCAACCTCCTTTTACTCGACGCGAGTGGAGACTGTTATTTGAGAGCAGTGGTTGGTCCAAAAACCTTTTTACTAATGCTCTGATGACTAAGCCCGGCTGATCGAATCGCTTGCATACCTTTTCCCATGTATTCTTATAGTTGGCGCCGATAATAGTTATTTGGTGAAAAAAGGTGTAAGCGTCTTCCTTTAGCATACCTTTTAAATAGCTGAGCTTCTGAGGGTCTGACATTGTCACGTTTTAATCAACTACGGCTTCAAATATGTCTTTGAATGACAGAAATTCTTCTAATCTTTTACCAGTTACTTTTGAAATGCAGTCAATAGAGGATTAATAACACGTACACCACGCTTCTTAGTTTTTCTTTTAATTTCAAGAATCTTTCCTCAAACTGGGTGATTTCAGTTGATACGAGATCAATGTCTGCTTTTTTTATCGTATTCTTCGAAGCCCCTTTGCGTCTCTTTGTCATTGGTTTGAGTTGGATGCTTTATGCCTTAAACACACAATGGTTTGCACATCGAAGTAGTTGCTGAGTTTTTCAGCGACGAGTGATTACGGTTGGAAGTCGTCGTAAATTGGTTCAATATAAATATCAATTTCCAAAATGTTCGGAATTTAGTTCCAATCGTTATATATATATCGTTGATATATAGTCACGAAACCGGATAAATCGCGAACAAAACATAGGTTGGTGCTATTTAAAGTTAAAGCCGTCATAAGATCAGGAACACTCAAATTGTATAATTTTTATTTTTATGCATTCGCGAGGTCCTTATTATTTACTATTCCCGGGTTTATGCACCAATCTACTTTAGAAATTAATTTATAATAGTCATGAATAAGCATTTTAAAAAATTAACAAAATTCTGACCATGCCAAATAATCTCCGGAAAATATAATCACACTGATGCGAGGTAATTTGACCTCTGATTTTGGAGTGGTTTGGAAAATGTCCTTCTCATATTCTTGTTAGTCATATTTTTTTTACAATATATCCGGCCAGTAGAAAGGTTGATTTATTAAGATTGGTGTAAAAAACATGTTTAAATTAGCATATACGTTAAATGAAACTACTATACCATTTACTTTGTGGTCCCGTAAGTACCTGACTCATAATTTATCCAATTGGAGTAGTGGATGGCACAACAGCCAAATATTTGAAGGACATATTTTTTTGCAATTATAATTTGAAATTAGAAAGATTTCTTTATCATAAATAATCGGATTTGAAAAGTTAATTAAAACATTTTTAATCATTAGCTTTAAGTGAAAAAAGATGTTGCAGGAGGCAAATATGTATCTAGCTTGAAACTTTTTATCGTATTACACAATTAAAAAAATTGTACATCTTTTTAAAAAATATATCGTTACCCAAATTATTTTGATTTAAAACAATTACCTTTGGATCGAAGAACAAAATTGTATATCCGTATATATTTTAATTATGCTTAAGTCAATACCAAGCGAGTTCCTAGATACTGAATAATTAATTATAGAAACACAGCACTTTTATTAAATTTTCATTAAGGATTTTAATTTTTTTTTGTACTTTTCATAATATTGTTTTTGATGTAATTAAAATTGGTTTTAAATTTCATTTGTTTATGAAAATGGTCCAATTATTTTTAAATATATTGATATGAAAATAATAAGCCAACACACATGCAAGAAGAGGGAAAAGCTTTTTTAAAGAAAAATTAAAGTAACATTGCTGTACTGTCTGAAACATAAACAAGCCTAATTTTGTTTTTGCCAATCACAACCGTAAGACATTGTGTGTGGTATACATAGAAGTTGAATGATCTTTACACAGACAAAAAGTTTTTATTTTATTTGCACATTTTATTATGTATAGACATTAATTATGCAACTTGAAAATACCTAAAACGAAAAATTTTTTTTTAAGGAATCAGCATAAAAATTTGCAAAATCATCAAATGTCTCCGCAAATATGCGGTGCGCATTAAAAAAATCTTGTAGAATAGAAAATTCAATTACAAACATTTCAGACAGAAAAATAAAACTTAAAAAAAATTATCAGAATTTTATTTCAAACTAAGCATTTCCACAGTTGAAGAAAATTCAAAATGTTTTTTTGTTTCGAATTCCTAAAATAAATAGAAACTTTGGATATACCGTTCAATGTCATTAGAAAATAAGTTTTTTTATTGAGTAAAGCTTTTGTAGACTTTCTATCAATCATTTAAAATTGTAATGTGATATAGACGACATATTTAGAATTTGTCTGAAATTCTAATGTTTAGTTTTAGTTTTTGCAAATTCAAGTTTTTCAATAATGTTTTACAGTTTGATTGTTTTTCTAGCTTAATCAACAAAAAACTACAACAAACTGGATGAATACATCCAGGTCTGAAAGTTCATTTCCACAAGGCTCTGACCACGCGTTCGGTATGGTTGAGATAATATGAGAGTTCCAATTCAGTTTCTTATCTAAGACAAATCTCAGATATAAAACTTCATTGGAGCAGCCGATAGTGATATCATTTAGCTTAACTGAACCAAGTTTCAATTCACGTCCTTTGGTAATGTGCTCCAGGACTATTTTGCAATGTTTAATTGACATACACTATTTGGTGCACAAATTTCAAATAACAAGCAAAGTCTGGTGCATGCTGGCAGACATCGTACATTTATGCCCGCCAGAAACTATGATAACCATATCATCCGTAAAGGTAACTCATCAAGTAACTCGTCAGTTACGATTGACCAGACCAAAGGTGACAAAGCACCGCCTTGCAGGCACCCCTTTTTACCATAATCATGACTAACACATTACCTAGTTTAGATGTAATCTTCCTACTAACCAACATGGCACTAATCCAGTGGTTAGTCGGATCATCTAAACCTATACGCCTAATTGCCTTTGCAATTGAGTAGAAAAGCGCACAGAGCAATTTCCTTCAAGCAGTAGACCACTTCAACCTTGGTAACAAGTAGATGCAGCGCCCTTTTCGTAGACTCAGCTTTTTTGTATAGGTGAATTGATGAGGATTCAGAGGTCTGGTTACGGTTAACTAGTCTCTGATATGAAAATTTACCAGTCACTCCATAGTTTTGAATAAATGGTGTAAGACTAATAGGTTGAAAGGACTTAGGGAGTTCATTTGGGCAAATCCCAAGCTTTGGGATAAATACCACATTGACTGGGCTTCAAGCTTGTGGTATGTGACGCAAATTGAAGAAAGTTCTATATAACGCTACCAGAGCAGGATTAGTCAAGTACAAGCCTCTTTGGAGGAAGGCTAGGAACATTTCATCTCCGCCTTACATAGCTGAAAGGAGTTGATGGACCATTTGACTTTTTTCTGAGTAAAACGCTTACCGGATAAACCATTAACTCAACCCACATTTGCATCCATATGTTTACCAAATATAGTAGTAATTGTTAGTAATTGTATTTGTGACACAAACAGTGCAGCCCGTAAAGTGCAACTGAAGCAGGGGTTCGAGTAACTCTTTGCAAGTTGATGTATAACTACCATCGGATTTATATTCAGTGTTGTAATTTGTTATAAAGGTTGCCTGTATTCATTCCCTCAGCTGCTTCCGTAGGGACATAGGAGTATATCATTAAGCGAACAAACTGCATTTTCTAGGTCACTAATTGAACGACGTTGACAGCATAACCGTTTTGATGAATTAAATATCTTTGTAGGTCTCCAGTTTGTAAAACCAGGAATGTGATACTCTGCCGCCTCTATGATGACTCCTGGTGCGTATGGTCTGACAAAAAAACTTCCTTTGATACATGCAGATTTGCCGAGTGAGGTTCAACACGTGTTGCTAAACCTTGTTCATAAAAGTAGAGTTAGACCGTTTATTTGAAATGTCTATGTGACTACTTATTATAAAATAATTATAAAATAATTTAAAAGGGACTCATCTTTGCTATTAATGTCACCGCTACCCCAAATGATATGATGTGCATTTGCATCGCAGCCTTTGCTAAATTGTTTGGTTTTTCGGTTGCAGTAATCCACCAGATCCTACACAACTATACATGTGGAACACTATTTTGTGCATTCCACTGTCATTCAGTACTTATAGCATTACAGCAACCAAGTTCTTGGTGTCGAACTCTGAAATTGGAAGAACGTTCATATTAGATGAAAGAAATATTGCTGTTCGGGGAACTTTTTCCCTGTAATCGTGAATCAACTTAAGTGACTTAAATTGGGGGTTCCTGTTTTTTCCGCCACTTACCCAAGGTTCCTGAGTAAGGTCAAAGGTTAAACGTTGTTGAGCAAACTAGTTGCAAAAGGTGTCCGAGGCTTCTTTTGCGTGATACAGGTTTGCTTGTAGTACCCTAATAGTAGCAGATATACTCGTTTATTAGTGGTAGGCACTCTTTGCTTCTGGCTAAATGTCTGCCAACTGCTACGTGGGATGTGGCATGCTGCTGCCATGTTTCCCAGTATCACTTCGGCTTAATTTCCAAGTCGGGTGCCGTTGACTTCGATTGCTTTGCATGCACAGCTCGTTGTGTGGCCATCCTAGATGATTTCTCAGAAACTTAAGTAGGAGTTACGGAAAGATCGTTCTACCGATGGAAAGGTAGCAAGAATAGAATGCTCTACAGCGCTGCTGATCTCAGATGATCCCTTGTTGTCGTTTGCACCTCCTTTTGAGGCAGAAAAAGCTGAAAAAGCACTCTCTTTGGAGAATGGCTCTTAAGAATGAAGCTGATGTAACCAAAGCAGTATGCAACGCTTTCCTTGGATTTGCACCAGTAGTCATCCATTATAGAATCATCCTATTCCACCAAAGTTATATTAATACCCAAAACATTTTGACTTTGAGAAAAGTCATCCTTTTTTTTCGGAAAGAACCAAGGAATTGTGGCTTATGACTTGGACCTTGTATCTCAATTATAAGGTCTATGAGACAATCTTGTATGTTTGCTATTTGCTCCATATTGAGAAGGTGGACATTAATATCATAAGGTAAGATACCTAGCTAAGCACTGCCTGGTATTTGGCTAAAAGAAGTTTTGACCGGAAAAAGCCCACTTTTTATAGTTTAGTGGGTTCTAAAACCACTTCAAAAGACCTCTCGCGTTTACCAAATGACCAACTGTCGAGGATAGTGGCTTCAGATTTTGAAGGTGTTATGAAATGAAGAACGGACTTCGCAGCGGCTAGAGCATTATCTCTAGTTTTGCCTTCCTTGGGCCCTTTTTTATAACGCCTTCTTTCAAAGAAGTTGAGCTTAAACAATTCACTATATAGTTGAACGACAAGTTCTCAATACCCACACCAATGGTTGAGGAGCCCAATGTCCGAGAGATGACACTGTTGTTGTCATCACAAATGGTGCCCGTTATTTTAGAAGTCGACTGTCCCTCTTTTTTCTTGCCCGGCTACCAAGATAATCTATGGCTATGGCCACTGAGGCATCTACCAACATATCGTATCCTGTTTAACCCAGCTCCACCGCTGGCAAAAATGATGCTTTTAAAAAGGCATCACCCTCTATATTTATATTTGTTGAGTTCAAATGAATGCCTACAAGTAAACGAGAAATGAAGGTCAGCCACAGTGGAGATCGATATACTTTAGGAAAGCAACATTAAAACCAGAGGTCGCCTGGTATCTGGAGTTTACATACTGATGACTTAGCTCCTTCTTAACTTCGCAGTTTTTCGCGTTTGTTGTCCCACCAAAGCTTGCAGCAATGCGGATTATCCACCATTGTATGGTTGTGAAAGTTACTTAGCTACGTTCTAGGATGCAATGCTCGGTTGTGACCACGAGTAGGCATTATTACACTAAAGAGAGGTCTTATGAGGTCTTAACTCCAAACCATTTCTTCTGTTGATCCCACAGATTATATTAAACTTTATTTAAATTGGGCAGTTATTTCTTGGCTGCTAAGACAAATTACAAATAATCTACGGACTAATTTTATCGATTACCTTTATAAATTGTATTCTCCATAAAGTTTACGAACTTCCCGTATTTCCCGTTCTATAATATTCTTATAGTTTGTATTAAAAAAATCCTTTCCCAGTTTAATCTTGACAATATTAAAGTTATAAATATTAAAAATTCACAAAGACGATAAAAAAAACTTTTTAATATTTTTGTTTGTACGTATGTGTAATAATAATATTCGTTTGTCGTTATCACCGCCGCCGTAGTTCATTTTGGTCGGGATGTTTGTTTTGATACTTTATGGTGGGCAAAAAGCAGCTTAATGAATGTGTTTTGCAAAAAAAACTTACAAGTTAAGCGGAAAACTTTGACCTAGATACCACGAAAATAATAAATTCAATTATTACAAACTTTTATTTTTGCGGGTTTTTTGTTTAAGATATATAGGGAATGGTAGAATAAGAAACAAAATTTTAATGGATATTAAAAGATTTAACAAATGGTTCTTGATATTATGCTCTTTAGTCACAAGGAAGTCAAAAACGTCAATCTCTTTATTAATTATTCACGATGCCCGTAAAATTTGTTTCAAAAGACCGCCAATGGTTATATAGTCACTAAATAGAATTGTTTGTTGTTGATTAGGGAGGCGAAAAGAAAAATGTACATGTAGTTCTTCGCAGAAAACCCCTTTTTTGGTTCGCCACTGTATTTAAGGCGGGCCACCAAACTGTAACTCCATGCATTAGAACTGGTCTAACTACAGAGGTATAAAGTCAATACACAATGTGAGGCTTAAGCCCCCATACTTTTCAAATGTCATTTTTACAGGAGTATAGAGAGCTATCGTAGCCTTTTTTATTCTTTCCAGAATTTTAGGCTTCTAGCTTAGTTTACTATTCAAAATGAGACCAAAGAATTCCACTTTATCTGCGATGTTCAAAACAACTCCATTAAGAGTTGGAGGGTCAAAGCCAGGAGTTTGTACTTCCTGGAAAAAAGAACTAACTCAGTCTTCAGTAGGTTAACACTAAGACCACAACTATTGGTCCATTGAGTTAGAATACCAAGAGCATTCTGCATAACATCTCTAAGGATATTAGGATATTTACCAAAAGCGCCAATAGCTACATCATCTGCATAAGCCACCACTTCAAAGCCAGTCCGTTTCCAGTCTTAGGTCATTTATGACCAAATTTCAAAAAAAGGAGATATTACACAACCTTGCGGTGTACAACTACTTACAAATCTACGGTTGGATGATACATAAAGATTCGCCGGTACGACCCTGCCTTTGAGCGTTTGATCAATCCTGCTTCTAAGTGCCACATCTACCCTCAAATTTGAACGTGCTTGCGTGTTCGCCTCTGGTTTCACATTATTAAGTGCACCCTTAATATCACAAAAGGTCACCAAAGATAATTCCTAACATTCGAGGGATTTATCTATAGAACATAAGAGGGAATGGACAGCAGCTTCCACCGATTTTCCCTTACAATATGTATGCTGGGACGTTGATAGCTTTAGAGGCCCAATTGAGCCTTTAAGGAAAGCCTCTATCTGTTTTTCTAGAATTTTCAAGAAATAAGAAGATAAGCTAATTGGCCTATGGTTTTTGGGATTGCAATGAAACCGATTTCCGCCTTTGGTATAATTACATTTACTTTAGTCCATTTCTTTGGGATGTGACATAGTTCAAGGCTACTTTTGAAAATCATTTCAAGCCAGGGAACATTTAAGTCAGTGGTTTTCTGAATATCGGCAGGAATAATACCATCCAGGCTGGCAGACTTGAAAGGCTGAAAACAGTTTACTGCCAACAAGGTAGTTCTCTTTTTAGCAATTTTCCGCGCGGGGCCAGTAGCATTATTAGCCTTTGGAAAAATAGGAAGAGAATTGGAACTACTTGAACATGAGTTGCCAGAAGAAGCTCCCTATTTGTTATAGTCCATTGTCCATTTGGTCGTTGAAGATAACTTGGAATGACAAGACAAGTGGATAATATCTTACGTAGCCTAGCTGCTTCAGAGGACTTCTATATTTTATCAAAAAAAAAAGAGTCTCCAGGAATTGTTTTTGGCTTTTTTTAGTTCATATTTATACGCTTTGAGGACCTCCTTATAGAAGTCCTGTTTTGTTCTCTTTGCGATTATAAAGAGCCACTTGCGTTTTAATCGTGATTACACGTACGATTTTGTAGAAATCCTATACGCATTGCTCCAGTTTTGGTATAGTCTGCTAAGTCTTTTGAAAGTGAGTAATTCCACTTTAATGTCTTAGCCCATGTTCTCTGTAATATTATCTTCACATCAGGAGCTAATAATTTGGACGACTCCGATAATATGATTTTTTGTGCGGTAAGCAATTCGAAAGCTTTTTCAGGAGATTGGACCTTGAGGACGTTAAGATTATTATTATTTCGCCTTGCAACTTGATGAATGGCTCTCTCTCGATTACGCTTGATGCATTTAATAATTTGTACTGGTTGTCATTACAAATCTGCTGCAGTACTCGTATTGTCAGAAATGGTTCTGGTGACGTGCCATATAATTCAATGGTGAGCAACCGATATTCAAGTGCTCATGACATATTGGTGGAAACGGAAAGATTTGCTGAAGATTTGTCCCTTTTTGTGGTCCAATTAATAGATTCTAGTTTATCGATCGGAATGTTTTGATTTTAACTGAACACTCACAGCTTGGTTGTTGTGCTGATTACTTTGCAGATAAAGTGATGAAGTAATTAATAAGAGTGGTTCCATGGTATGCCTTTTTTGGTAGACGATCATGTTCCTTGTGACCCAGTTGATCGTACTCTCTTATAAATTTGATGTATTTTGTTTTCTGGTCAGGAACGTTATACGTTTTATAGATTAAATTCGTTCAGTGACATGTAAATCAGAATTTTCTAATGTTGCAGCATCAAAAACGAATGATTGGAGTCAATGATACCTGTAAGAATAGGTTTTGTTGAGCACATAAACTGTACCAAAGTTCAATTAAATCGCTCAAATATTACTTAGCTGCTTAGACCAAATTGTATCCGGTTTTTACTCAAGGAATGCATATTCCTTTACTTCCATCTTTTTTATTAACCAACACAATTGGTGCTGCATATTTCAAGACACTCGGTTTTATGATGCCATCTTTTAGCCACTCCGCAATTTGCTTTTGAACTTCTTCTTTTTCGGTTAGACTTAGTCAACGAGATGGTTGCCACACTGAAGTTTTACTCCTTAGAATGATTTTTTATGAGAATGTACCTTCTTTAACTTTGTGAGGTTCGTATGTGACTAATTTGACAACATCCTTGGATAATTGGTTTTCACTTACTTCAATTTCATTTTCTTTTGCCACCAATAAGCAGTTAAAGGGAAAGCCATCTTTGCAATATTTTCGTACGGGTATCTTCCCGTTTTCTGTAAATATAATGGCATGTTTTAAAACATCGTACATTAAAGGCTTTACCCTGCAATTTCCAATTCCAATTTTACTAATTAGAATTACGGTACATGAGCTTTCAATAACTTGCGTCGGACATTTTTTTTCCAAGATGTTTGTTTCTTATGGTTTACTTCGGTGAGAGCTATCACTTTTATTTGAACACTCGGTTGATTTATGTCCTAACTAAAGGCATTTAAAACATTTGGGCCCATCTAACTTCTTGTAGCCAAATTTGGAATTGTAACCTGGCTTATCGCAATTGAAGCACAAGTCTCGTGATGGTGATGATGATGTGGTTCTAAAAGGTTTTCTAAAACTGTGTTTTTTATGAGATTTTACTGACAATGGGTTCCTTCCAACAAAACTTTGATAAGTTTTCATATTCCGTTTTAATTCTTCGAATGAGAGAGCACAATGCAAAATCTTTTTATTGGAAGGGATACCATGGACACTTTCTACAAAATAGTCGATAATAGCTGAATTATCTACTTCACCTAGCGCAGCAATTTTTCTCAAAGATAACAGATAATCTTGTAATGTCTCGCTTTCTTTCTGACATCGTTCTCTTAGTCGCTGATGTATCTCAGTACTGTATACTTCTATATGGAATTCTTCGGTAAATATTGACTTCAGATCACCCCATGATTTTATATTTAGGTAGGCTCTAAGAGCTTTCACACTTTTAATTTATCACTTTTATAGGTTCACACTTTTAATTTATCACCGTTTTGTAACTATCACGATAAATTGTGACCAACTCAGTTTACTTTTTTGACACAAGTAATTTTATTTAATCGGTTTGGTCGAGCCCCAAATTGTTGGTTCCGATTGGCATTTATAGTATTCAGAAACACATTAACACATTTGTTCCAGTAAATGCAGAATTCATCTTAATTCTTTTGACCAACTAAAAATAAATTCGTTCAGAATAATTACAACAATTTATAACTTTATTTATCTTTATACAATTGGTTATGCCGAATTGCTACCCAAACCACTTGTGAGTCAAAAATATTTAATTTTTGACTTTTTATACTGCTTCTCGTTACAATCACGTAATGGTTGAATCGTTACTAATGGGCAAACTCATGCTAAAAATGGTGAACAATTCATACTTATATATATATATATATATATAAGTATGAATTGTACATATATATATATATATATATATATATATATATATATATATATATATATATATATATATATATATATATATATATATATATATATATATATATATATATATATATATATATATATATATATATATATATATATATATATATATATATATATATATATATATATATATATATATATATATATATATATATATATATATATATATATATATATATATATATATATATATATATATATATATATATATATATATATATATATATATATATATATATATATATATATATATATATATATATATATATATATATTAACATTTAATTCCATTAAAGTGATGCAATAGTATATTTATATATTAAATATTCATTATACATTTTAAAAGCGAACCCGCTTACAGTTTTTTACAAAACTTACAGCGAACTTTTTCTGTTTTATAAATCATCCTGCTTCAACCTGCAAAATTTATTTCTCTTAAATTTATTTTTTTTTCCATTTATTTGTTTACTCGCTCAATATTTAAAATCGAATTTTTGTTATTTATTTAATATTTTCGTAGTTTTTATAAATTTAAAAGTTATATTTATTGTTGTTAGAAGCTTTATTTTTCCATACATAAAAGTTTCATTTTATTTTTAACTAAAGTGCTCGCAGTCTCAAGCAAATCCGTTGTACATAAATTACTATACGTTTAGTTGTTTTTACTGGAAATTTGTTACAACAGAGTTAAAGTTGAAAAACTCAAGCTTTTTTTTTTTAAATCGTTTGAAATAAGTTTTATCTTTGTTTTTTGTTGACAATTGTGACGAAACTTTACCGTAAAAAATATTTCCTTCGTCTTGAACATAAAAATAAAAAAAATTAAGTTGTTGTTGTTGTCAATTATTAATCTTCTAAGCTTTTGGCTACTGCGATCATTGATTTCAATTATGAGGTGAGTCAAGTTCGATTATCCAAGTGCAACATTGCTCGTACTAATGGCAAAATTATTAAAAACATTTAAAGTTGGCTTCAAATACTGCATTCCCCAGTTAAAGAGTTTTCCCATTTCTCAATAATATTTTATGATGCTGGTATTCATTGTTGTTGTTGTCAGTTTATTGTTGTTATGAATAGTTGAGTTCTTAGTCACCAAGAAATTAAACATTCAATGAGTTTCTATTCTATGTATTTCTATTCTGTATATGTAAAACACGGAAAAGAGGGCCGATTGTGATGAATGATACCATAATCAAAAGCTCTAGTCACCAGTATAAATATGGCAAGGAATATTTAAACACTTCCACAAAACATTTGTTTGGCAAAAAAAACAGCAAAAGCGTTAAGCCCGTACGAATTTACGAAAATGGAGAAATAGTCAATCTAACTTGTAAGAGTGATCCGATTGAAATGATACTTTAATCAAAAGCTCAGTCAGCAATGAAATATTTATATATTTTGACAAATAATTTGTATGCAAAAAATCAGCAAAGGGGTTTGCCTTTACGAACTTACAAAACTTGAGAAAAAGTCAATCAAACTCGTACGAATGTTCGATTGTGATGAATGATATCGTAATCAAAAGCTCTTGTCGTCAGTGTACATATTGCAATGAAATTTTTAAACATTTTCACAAATATTTACAATATGAGCTTTAATGAAGTAAATTAGAAAGTAAGCTTGAAGAAAGGAATTTTTGATAGTTACAGCTCTTTTCTGCCAGATTGAGTATATCGATCAGTCCGATAGATGAAATTTCCTAGAGTACGGCATAAGTTGGTTTTTGCATATATTTTCATTAGAACAAATTTCTCAAAGTGTCACTGAGACTGCGTCGTTTCAAATAATTTGCAGTTATATTAGATTGTAATAACTTTAAAGTATTGGCTACTTGCTAACTAAAAACTGCTAACAGTTTAGACGCAATAAATGAAGCATGAACGTTGATTTTTTTCGTCTGTATAGTGAGCGTTTTTTGCAGCGATTTACCAGTATTTATAATTTGCTATTAATAATGAATTGCCAAATTTTTTTCTAATTACAGCTATTCCATAATTAATCGAAAGCTGAATGTTATAAATGCTACAACAAACATAGCCACAAAGTTTATCATATATCAACATATACTAGGCCTGATGCATTTGACGTCTATAAACAAAAATCATAATTCAATAAGAAGCATAAAGGATATAATGATCATAAGCAAAAACAAAATAACAGCAAAATTCTGGTCGGATAATGCATGCAGGAATTAAAAATTGGTTAGCAATGCGGAACAGGCTTTTATCAGAATGTACAGTACCCCAACATTTAACAATCGAGTAACGAGTATATTAATCAGAGAAAAGCTTTAGAGTTTATAAGTGGCCGCAAAGTTTCGTTAAAACGCTTTATTATTTTTCAAAGTCATACTTGTAATCAACATTTAGGCAATTAAATTATTTGGTAACATCTTGAAATTAATATGTTGCAATTTTGCTCTTTTGAGCAAGAAGATTGGTAAAGATGATAGAGAAGAGTGGTGGATGGTGCATGGTAAGATTTCAAATTCAACGATCGTCGAGGGATAATTCATTTTTTTTAAATTATTTTGTAATAATAATGATCTTGTGATAATTTCTATGCAAGCTCGAGCCGTGAAATGTTTTAATTTTGAACTATTTAAAAATCGATAAAGTAGTAAACAAATAGTTTATAAATGAATAAAGATTATATTTGAGTTTTTGATTCTTTGAAAGAGATTCTTAAGTTTTATTAACTGGACCAAAATTGACAATTAAACTCATTAAACATATAAATTTTTTAGCTTAAATACAAGAATAATAGTTACATATCTAATACTAGAGGGTGGTTGAGTGGTTAAAGCTACGTGTAAGTTTGATCTTGGTCATAATGATCAAGGTTCGAAACATGGTTGGTGGCATTGATAATTTTTATTTAGAAAAAAATTAAAGACAATGTCGGCTGAAACGTCCGCATCGCTTAAATAATTATAACAAACTGAGGAAAGATCAGAAAAAAATTGGAGAAAATCCAAAAATAGTTAAAATGAGTGGGGGTAAAAAACAAGCCAAATATTTTCGTATTTTTTGGCATTATTCCTACCTCTTTTAAACTCTTGGTGCCTGTTACAAAATCGTACCTAAAATATCATTTTTTAATATTTTACGTCTTAGTTCTAAAACACTCGAGTACTAAAATGGTATTTTTATGGTTTGCGTCTTTGGTTAGATGCGATCGGTTCGAATCTTAGCAACTTTAGTACTGTGACTGTTTTAGTACTAAAACGTTTAGTACTTAAAAAAATATTTTTCTCGACGATTTTTGGACATTTTTTTACCAGGCACGCAAAGTTTAAAAGAGCTAGGAATAATGCAAAAATGACGAAAATATTTTTGGCTTTTTTTTACCCCCACTTATTTTTACTTTTTGGTTTTTTTTTTTTGGCATATTTTTTTCTTTAGTTTGATATATATTCAGCTGACATTTTCGTTAATTTTTTTAATAAATAAAATTTAGAATGCGCCAACCGTATTTGAAACCTTAATCATTTATGACCAAGATCCAACATTCACCTAGCTCTTACCACTCAACCACCCAACATTATTGAAAAATGAGGTATTAAACTTGTATTTTAGTTGCAGAAAAATCAAGTATACCAAAAAATCTGCTTTTTCTCACTTTTTTTTCTGGTTAATTATTATTTCGGGTGTTTGATAGGCAGTTTAAGAAATGTTAAAAATTAACAGGACCGCAAATACATTCCGAAACGTGATCATTATGATAAAGATATAAATTGCATTTCTTCCCGGTCAACCACTTCCTATTTATGTGTTTTTACTTTCTTTTGTTTTCTCAAGTTGTATTTAGTCTTTAATTATTTAAAAGTTTTCTGAATTTTACTCACCTTTAATTCTTTAAATAGGCTTACCTTATCGTTACATTGTCTCATGAGTTTTATATTGCTATATCGGTACAATTAAACATTTTTTTATGTCAAGTCCCTGAAAATATATTTCGACTAATAATACAAATAACAGTAAATGCTTCTAAGAGACAAGTCCTCAGATATTTCTCTCCGTATTTTCATTCATCTTTTTAGCTAACAAGTATTTGATAACCGTCACATTACGAACATGGCAGGTTCTCATTTTCGACAATTATCTATGCATCCAGGTGTTAAATCAGAATTCAAATGGTTGTATAGTCATTTGTTTTGAGTCAATATTTCCTTGCTTTCGATTTTTTTTCTTGGATTAACAGATATTATGGTTTTCTTATTTAATATCAAAGTTAACTCTTGTATACAGATGAATAAAAATCACTTCGATATTATTTTTGACTGTAGTAATCATCTTAAAGAATTCAAAAATATATTTCCCAAATATGATGACGATTTAATTATAGTTAAAGAACACATAATCCCTGTAGTTTATATGTCAATTCTGTAATTAAATAAAATTATGCAATTAATACTAATCACTTTAGCAGTAGCTATGTTGATTGTAAATTGGACACACTTAAATGTCAATCCATCAAAAAACAGTGTAGCCAATATCTGATCGTTTTTTTTTTGTGTTAATGTTCTATTATACGATAGATGGCATTAAAGTCGTCAAGAAGATTAGCAATATTTGCGAAAAGCAGCGGACTGAAATAATATTAGTGTACAGATACTTTACCGTGCGACTAGAGAAATGTGTAAATCTAGGATCAGGAGTTATATCAATCAAATTTCAAGTATTACGTAAGATTTTAATCAACCATATTTTGATCGATGATATTCTCAACTATGCGTAATATTTGCGCCTAAATTGCTGCTACTACAATGACAAGAAGCAAAAAAATTATAATAAAATCGATGTTTTGACGAGAATTTACATCGCCAATAGCGGGTTATTTTATTTGATGCTTCTATTGGACATAACTGAAACGTTCTGTAATGGTACATTATCCTTGCCAATAATCTTATAGGATTTGAGAAACACATTGTATTTAGTTATGTGCTTCTAGACTTCTTCATTAAAAATCTTGAGCCTATTTGAATAGAGCAAACTTTCCACTTCTTTCGTCAATTCGATTTGTTATGGTGTTTTAGTGCCGTACGAAGTCTCAATTTTTTCGGATTGGTCTGTCATCATACATCGCAATTTTGGGTGGATTATAATGGATTACCGCATAGTGTGGCTACGAATTATCATCCATATTATCCTCTATGAGTCTAAAATTGAACAAAAACGGTAAAAAAGAAATTTTTTATGGGTTAACTCTCTCATGTCTTTAATTACTCTTATATTGGCTTATGGGCTTAATAGCTCAAAAACAAAGAACATCGGCAAATGTAATTAATTTGTTTTATTCCAAGCTTTTTACAACGTTGGTTTACTTCTTCTGAAATGACATCAACAATTAACAATATGAGGTTGAACCTCTTACGTACACAATTTACTAGCATCTCCAAAAACTTGGTTTCACCTTCGTTATTTTTCTGATGTTTGGTTAATGTTTCGGTCCGTTTTGTACCAAAATAATTTAGGTGTCCTGCAAAGTAAAGGAAATACATTTTTAAATATTTTAAATAGAAAAAAAACTTTGTAAAGTCTACTTGATACCAAATCAATTATGTGTGATTGGAGTGCAGAATCCCTGGGCCGAACCATCGTCCATGCCAGTACAGGCTGACTAGCGCAATGAAATGTGCAGATAGGTTTAAAATCGAACCTGTATTCATGCGTCCTCGATTTGGCTGGTGACAGCGTAAGATAGGACATTAAAAATTAACCGCGAAAGATTTGGGAGAGCTTCGCTTCAGAAAAGATTGCAGGGTTCCAAAACAAAAAAAAAATATGTGTGACTCTGGGCTTTCAGAAAAACCTTTATGGATCACTACCCCAAAGCACTTAGGTCGCTAAGGTGTGTTTGCCAAATGTTGGTTTTCTTCTCTCAAATGGTTTCACCATTTCTTTAAAATTAGCTTACAAGATCTTTTTAAACCGACTTTTACGAAAAAAAAATTTACCATGACATGAAAGATTTTCGAGAAAAAACCTACTCTTCAGAATTAGTTGCAATTACTCTAGCCAAAACAATTTTTCAGTGACTGATCAATTCGTATAAGAACTTTTTGGCTCTGATCTATAATTTATTCCTGCAAAGGAACGAGTCTTTTCCTAATATTATGTGTAACAGTAATTTGTATATGCTATATAAAAGAGAGCTGTGTCGCTCTTCCAACGACACAAGCCCAACAGGTGAGGGTTGAAAAAGGGAGTTTTGGTTACTTGATTACGATCGGTGATGACGATGAACACAATCATGACCCCCAATTCTTGTGCAGATCGTTCATGTCCAGATGGATATTCAAAAATGCGAACCTGTATTCGTGAGTCCTCGATTTGGCTCTCGTTCGCGTAAAGTAGGACGTTAAAATAACCACGAAAATGTAGGGTGAGCTTCGGCCCCAGAAGGTGTGTCGCTAAAGTTTTGACCGATCTACCATAAGTATGGCATTTTTTATTCATCCGGCATAACTTGGCATTGTCATATTATTCAAATAAAGTCGAAAAGATAGTTCCAAAAATTATCCCAATTTAACTTTAAATGAACGAAAATAATGTAAGGGGCAACGAATGTTTGTGAATTGGTCAGATAAGTATTCGGAGCAATATAACGTTCTGAAAATGTTGGATTCTGACAAGGTGTCCTCAGAGAATCTTGTGTAACATTTATTTTTTTAAAATCACTACTGACAAACTAAACGGTCTCTAATACTGCGCAATAACAGCATCGCGTTTTATTTTTAAAATCAATTGCTATGTCGCTTCTTGTTTTGTTAATGGTAATCGTCTTGGTCCTGTATCATTGCGATGTTAGAATACATAAGAAAGGTCTTGCAAGGTCATCATCGTTGATAACAAAAACATCAGACAACTCTCCTAGTGTACCTACACTTTCACTCTGCAAAATGGGTAAATCTTATAGTTTTCCTATTTCTCAGAAAATTGAGCGGTTTAACGATCTTTCTCGGTTTTTTACTGTGCGTCCATCTGTTGCCTTTTCCCAGTTCTTTTTGCTTGGTTTGCAAGCTGCATAATTGAACGTTTAGTCAAGGCCTTACCACCCCTTATTAAATATCGAGGTGATTGGAATCTAAAACCAATCAAAAATGAGAACATGGTTGGCGCTTCTATTGCATCGAAAGCCTTTAATTGGTCTCAATTTTTTATATAGGAGAGCTTCAATCTGCAACCGAAGTATTTTGCATCTATAGCTTTCTTTGTTTGGTGGCATCAGTAAATAAACTTGCTTTGGTCGCTTCATATTCCAATGCCCGTTCCAACACATTATTCATGAATTTTCCTTTTGTGTTGGTTCCTAAATGGAGCGCATTAATAAATAAATCCACCGTCAGATTTTCTTCTAGATTCTTTCACAGCTCATTTCTTTTGTGGAAAGTGTTAGCAGGCTAACAGCTGCTTTTTCTGATAGTATCATGAAAAGAGCATCAATTTGTTCATCATATAGCAACCTGATTAATTGCATCTTTGTTTCTAGCTTACATTTAAACTGGTCTAATTTATTGATGCCTTAATAAGTTTTGCTGGTATAATAATTTGCATCTAATGTAGCACTTTGGACAGCCAACTGAATACCTATTTGAGCTGATAGCTCAATTACCTAGCACAACTAGTTTTATCCACTGAAATTACAAAACTTTTCTCTGCCGTCTTATGTTTTCCAGTCGCTTGCTTGCATTCTTCTGGTGGAATGAAGTAACCTTCTTCTTCTGCTTCCTCTAGTCCATATTTCATAGCATTTTGCAATCTAACAAAACGCTCAATCTCGTTACTTTAAAATTATCTTATGTCCACTTTTGACACCAACTGTTAAAAATTTCTGGCGTTTGCAGATTTGTAAATGATTTTGTAGATAAAACTCACTGTAGTTATAGTTTTTACACTTTATTAATACTTCAGGAATTTTGCAAAACGAATTATTTACCAACAAGTTTTTACATTTGCTTTGCTGGAACGATTAACTGACTGGTTTATTACTTATTTCATTATTTACGCTAATAGATAAATTATGTTAATACATCAATCTTATAAATTGTATTTGTTGATCTTATTTTTTTTAAAAGAACCATGAACTTTTTGGAAAATGATATGTGTTGATTAAAATCCACTCGACTACTAATTCTTATAACTCGGTCTTGTCGAATTTGCCACAATTTATATGATATATAGAGCGATATTCTAGTTATCTGGCTAGTAATGGTGTAAATGAATGATAAATGGAATAACAAGGCGTTGAGTGAATATGGTGGTACAAGACCGAAGGCCGGCGGCTTTTGTGTTGTGGTATAATTTTGAATAAAGTTACGAAAGTCATTACTGCCAAAACCAAAATCTTGCCGAAATCTTGTAATACATTCGTTAATTGGGAGCTTATTTGCTACTTCGACGTTGTGCATATATGCATTTTACAGTTGCATAATAGTCGATAAAGTATGGGAGTAACTAAGAGATAGCGAACAAAGAGTAAAAGTTGGTAGAAATATATCGGTCTCTAATAACGCAAAGAACTGCAAATTCTCTGAATGTGTCCCTTACATTAAATAAAGTTAAAAAATGTCTTGCTACGTAATAACTCAATAATAAGAAATAAAATTTTGCAAATTTTTGAATGGACAGAATTAATAAAAGATCAATTTTTAGATAATAGATAAATTTTTATTACCTGATAGCTTAATGAAAGCTTGATGACCTTAAAAACGAATTTAGTGAGTTACGGTGTGATTACACAATAAAGTAAATTAAAACGAAAATGTTAATATGCTATTTGGGTGCCAGATGAGATACTATGGGAAAGAAGTGGTTTTTCAGTGGATATCTTTACACCGGAATTTCAAAAGTAATGAGAGAGCCGATCTGCTTGTGAAAAATATATGTTTTAATGAGAATGTAGGGCCTTAAAGTAGATGGATGGAAAAGATGTATTTTGTCCATTTTAAGTAAATCTATAAAAACAACCATGTTTCCTTTGTGGCCATACCAATGGGTTTCCTTTCAAAGTGACACATACATTAAAAGTAGAACAAGAGCAAACGATAAGGAAAAATTTAGAACAAATATGGAACAAGCAATAATTAATTTTTTTTATTACAATCATCAAAAATGGTAGTTCCCATGATGATTTTAGAACGTCAATGGTATGCAAAAGATCTCAACAGCCAATTTCCAAATAGTTGAAGATCTTCTTCAAAGTGAATTTCAAAACCAATATTGAAATGGTTCGTTTCTGTGATACAATACATTTATCACTCACTAAATTCAAGTGCCAATACCTTTATAGTTTAAACAATTTACATACCCATTGAGTCCAATTTATTTGCACTGACTTAATTTGATTACTAAGCGGCTCATCTACGACGATTCTTATTTCGGACCATCCAAAGAATTTAACGGGAAAAGAATTAATCAAATTTTAAATTTATCGGCTAAAGTAGCACAATCAAACAAGAACATTTTATGTCTAAAATTCAGCATATTCTGAGGTACACATAAGAAAGGTTCGTTAGCAACGATAAGGAAACTTTATAGAAAAACTAACTTTTTTGTGGCAATAAGGGTAATTTGGGAGTTCATTTGGTAGTTATAACTTTATTTTAAACCTTATCTGTACATTAATATCGCTTTTGTTAAATTATGTCCATTAAAATATGTTGCATGGTAATATATAAGTGCAGAAATAGGTCTTATATATATATATATATCTTTGATGTACTAAGAATGAGTATAACGAGACCCATTATAGCATAAAAACTATAGTATACTCTATATGTGAAATAATTTTAGTCAATACCCGACTTTAATCATTACATTAAATTTGGTAAGTAGATTAGAGACCACCATAAAAAATGCACAATTACCAGGAACCATAAAATTGCGATAAGCAGTCAACTATTGTCCTATGGAGAATCAAGTATTCTCATGAGAGTATGAGCTGCAAAGTTACTTTAACAACACTTTTACAGAACCCATTCAAATGCAAGCACGTATCGATCTACCGTAAACATTTTTAACTTAGAGTTTAATCTGAAAAAGGGTACATTGCAATAAATTTGTTTTAAATTTGGAAATAAGTTTTTCTATACGGGTGGCTGACACCAAATGTTACTGACTTCACTCTGCTGTCATTTGTGTAGTTGTCATTTTCGCGCGTCAATTTTTTGACAGATTGAAGTTTGGTTAGATGTTTACATGTGGTCAACAAATAATTGTTCTAAGATAATATCTTAATAAAAAAATCGTAATGAAATTCAAACGTAATAGTGTAATTGCACTGTATTTGGGTGGAAATTCACAAACAGCAATAGTTCGTCAGCTCCAGCATTTTAATGTGAATAAAATGTTTGTGTATCGAAACATAACTCAATACAACGAAACTGGTAGCATCGCTAAACGCAACAGAGGCGGTCTTAAAAAGACAGCAACATCAAAAAAAATGATGCGAAAGGTAAAGAAACGAATCCAACGAAATCCTCGCCAAAGTGCCAATCAATTAGCCGCACGTCTACATGTTTCACGATACAGCATTCAAACCATATTGAAAAATAAACTACACTTGAAGCCCTACAAGATACAAAAAGTTTAAGATCTTATGGAGGCACAAAAAAAAGTTAGGCTAGAAAGAACACGATCATTGAAGGCATTGGTCGAACATGATGAGATTCCAAAAATTGTCTTTTCTGATGTTAAAATTTTCACCATTCAACAGTTCAACAGTTTGTGAATAAACAAACTGATCGTGTTTGGTTAGAGCATAAGTCTAACAATAATTTGGATACAAGAGTTGCCATTCGCAAGCAATCACCAGCTTATGTAATGGTTTGGGCTGCAGTTACTGCAGATGGACGTACTCTTCTGGTTTTCATCGAACATGGAGTCAAGGTAAATCAAGAGGTGTACCGCCAAAAGATTTTAAACGATGCTTTGCTACCTTGGGTACGTAAACACTTTGGTACGAACCGTTGGACATTCCAACAGGACTCGTCACCGTCAAACAAACCTGGAGCGATACAGCAATTTTTACAAAACTGCATTCCACGGCTGATTTCGTCGAAAGAATAGCCGCCATATTCACCAGACTGGAATCCCATGGATTTCTCCATATGGTCCATTTTGGAGAGTAAGATGTCCACTAAAAAATACGAAAGTGTTGATGCATTGAAGTCAGCTCTTGTTCGAGAATGGTATAAAATTCCGCAAGCCCACGTTCGGTCAGCATGCAATGCTTTCTATGGAAGACTGAATCAAATAATCACAGCCAAAGGAGCTCATATCGAGCAGTAACATGTTTTTCATAAAATGTAATATGTTTTCAACATATTCCACAAAATTTCGATAAAATATAATCAAAATTAAAAGAATTACAGCGTTTTCATTTGGTAACACTTGGTCTCAGCCACCCTGTACTTAATATAACAACACTATCAACCGTTTCAATTTAAAAACTCCTTTCAAAGATCTAGTTTTTCCATCATAAATCCGCCAAGTGGTAAAAATTTGACTCAAAAACAGCAGACGACAACGCTAACAAACCAAAGAAAAGTTTAAAAAATTTTCCATTTTCTAGAAAGAAGATTCTAGTTATTAAAGGCCATTGAAATCACCAGGGTGATTTCTACTCCATGCAAACATATAAGCATAACCCATGCAAACAAAGACATATCCCATAACCTCTAAAGACTTGTAAAAATTCAATGGCGATTTTATTTAGAAATAAAAGCTCTGTAGTTTCTAATAACCTGAATCAACAAAACCGAGTTTGATATAAACCCTGCGACATGGACCCATGTTAAAAACATACAATTGGCGAGTCTCTACCAATTTTAACTGGTCGACGTAGGACTTAGAGCAGATTGTTATTCCTTTATATATAATAATAACCGATACTATTAATGGTATATAATGGCATAGTGAACCAATACCTCAACGTCTATAGAGTTCTGAATATGTGGTTTTAATATGATATTTGACCAACACAAACTTAGTTGATAAAATGATTTTGGTTGGTTCGGAGTACCTCAAAGGCAAAGTTTACATACAAAAACCAAAAGCACCTGTGAATCTAAAAAATAAATTTAACAAGTTCAACGTTGTTTTATGCGTAGAACTCAGTTAGCAATTAAAGCTATTAAAAATTTCAAAATATTTTCCGCTCTGCAAACATGCGAGTCGTTTGAAGTGGATCAATTTGACTTCGGTTCGGTACAATTCGGTGCTTGAATATTAATATAGATAGAAACACTAATGTTTAGTGTTTTTTGGCCTTAATAAAATGTAAAAGTCGAAGGAATAATTGCACGTCAACTATTAAACCATTAAAAAATAATCCATTTTGATAACCGGTAAACTATATGTGGTAACTAGTCACTAAATATAAAAAATTACAGGTAAGTTGTTTTTTTTTTAATGAAAATGTCATATAATGAAATATGGCAAACAACAAAATGTTAAATGAAACGTTTTATTTCACATATTTACTATAAAAAAAAACAATTGAAACTGTCGGATGAGGACATAGTTTCAATTTGTAATAAAAAAAATTTTTTTATTTTTTTTTCTCAACTTACTAAATCGTTATTTTGAACTTACCTGTTATTATTGAAATAGATATACATATTAACAATCCTTTTTAGTGATAGTCTATATGGAATATTTTGTAATTAATTTTAAGGGGCAGATGGTATGTCATATAGACATTTCTTGTAAACTGAATCTGTTACCGGATTTTTTAAAACGACCTTATTGAAATGCTGTTGTTTATAATACAGCTTGAGCTTTAATGGGCTCTGATTTCTTATTTGAAAATAATCACGAAATATATATTTTAAGTTGAATGAACACTCCAACGAACGTAATTACCCGGTTTCTATGAAACCTAAAAGTCAAAACCGAAAAAACGCTTTACATCGTACTGATCTGACATGCGCAGTTACAGCAAATCACATTTATATCCCTTTGAATTGAAATATCCTTCCAAACGTTTATATTTTCATAATTAAATTTTTTGGTTTAGCTTTATGATTGAGCTTTCGGGGTATCGTTAAGTGGTTTGGTTTTAATTGGCTTACCTTTAATGTGAATAAAAACCAATTTATCAGAATTTATTAACAAATACTGCGTCTTTTCTTGGAAATCATCTTGATGGATGACATGGATCTATTTTCAAATACTGAGAATTTTGGTAAGCTTTTGGTAAAACTCTGTTTATGGATGTTTGCAATAATAACTTATTTGTAAGAAAATGAATATGACATGTCTTTTAATATGCGCTTATTTGACACAAATTTGTCGGTTTTATTAACCGAATTCCAAACGGACAAGTATTTAGAGCTAAAATACAGGATTAATAATCAAGTCGATGACAATTCGAATAAAGTTCAGAAAGTTTGATTAATACGCCAGATTCGTTAGCTGAGTTGTTAAACAGTGCTGTGTCCATTTAAAGAACTGAACAATATACCTGTAAATCACGAAAGTATAACGACTAACGACTAATGGTTTTGAGTGAAAATCAGCGCAATATCAATCAACAACCGTTAAACTATGTCTAAGTTACTAACTGACTATTTTACTGGATATTTTTCCGATTTCATAATTTACATGCGGTTAGTTGAGTTCTATAGTAATCAAATAAAACTCATAATCATAGTATCAGTTTTAATGAGCATTCGCAACCCGATGGTAATATCGATGAGCAATATTACCTTTACTGATTTGTTACTATAAAGAGACGACTTTACCAATCAACCAGATCAGTAATGTTTAGATTCTCCAAAAGTAAGCTTTCGAGCTGCTAAATACATTAAAATTAAATTGGATAACTCAGAACGATCAATGATTTGCTATATACATATATACCAGTGGTAACATCATCGTCCAATTTAAACTAACCGTTTTAGTAGCTGCTTAAAAACGTTTTGATGCTAAATTAACAAGCGCACGTGTTGCCCACATCGCTTTAAAGAATATTAAGGCTCAGTAGGTATTGTTCAGTATATATAATATGAAGCGAATAAACTATTCTATCGAGCTCTCGATAAAACCGGGTCCACTTTCTTGTAAATATCTAGACTTTATACTATTTCGTAATACGTTGCATACCGAATAAGGATTCAAAAAAAGATAATAGATGCATTGTTGTACTTTTAATTTTTAAATCGTTCTATATATAGAAATTCAGCTTCCATGACAATATGCTATACGCTGTTCTCGAAATTTGTTCTGTTACTTAAATAGATAAAGATATCACCAAAGCTCTGCATCTAAAGGACTCTGCAGCTAAAGAATATTTTGCAATAGAAATATATTAAAAACACAACCCAACTGTCTAGATAAAATAACCGGAGTTCTGCTCAAATCTCCAAAGTACTGAATCTGATAAGGTGCTTGCATTAAATATAAACTCGAATATTTAACCTAGAATTTGGATTGAAATCCACGTCGTTAATCTTGAATTTGTGGCGGTGACTGGGCAACCTAATACAAATATTTATACTTTAGAACCGATAGGGCAATGTTTTACCGCAGGTTGGTGTTCGCGAAAATGCTTAATCGTTGTAACGCGTTTCACGTATATAGCGAAACCTTAAAAATGTGCGGAATCCAGTGTTTACCTGACACCCTCTATCATACTCTGAGCTATATCAAAAATACTAAAAATTCGCTTGATGTTTATAGCGAAACATCAAAAATGTGCGGAATCCAGTGTTTACCTGACACCCTCTATCATACTCTGAGCTATATCAAAAATACATTAAAAATGTGCGGAATCCAGTGTTTACCTGACACCCTCTATCATACTCTGAGCTATATCAAAAATACTAACAAAAAGTGACCATCGCGTGTTTTCATTGCAAGTCACAATTATTACGTTGGCAATTCGCTTGAAGGCTTAAAATTTTTCAAAAGATCATTGAGAACGCTTCTGCTATATGGAGGTAAATTTGAACGAAGAATGAAACAAAGTTGAACATTTTGGACTGCTCGAAACTTGAACTATAAAGTAGCCTTTAAGAGCTCAATGGCTCTCTACACTCTTGGAGACTTAAACAGCGATTAGCATAATTGGGTTCGTCCGGTGCCAACAATTTGTAATACCCACCACTTTTAACAGACTTATTTGTAAAATATTTCATCAGTTTGTGGCACTGTTTTGTTAGCAAAATTTTAGGGATAACCATACGCATAATTCCTTACGCATTATGAACAAAACTATGACCAGTATCAAACATGAACCAAACCACGTTTCTAGAATTTCTTAACAGTATGTCTCACGTTGCATCAGTTGAGTGACATCTCGTAACTGATATGCCACGTTTTAGTTTTTTAACACTTTAAGAGTCTAGTAATTGAGCTAAGAATCATATTTGCATTATTTCAAAATTTACATAAAAGGAAACACAAAGCTATCCTCATCAATGCATCGGCCTGCCAATTAATGTCGCTCATGGCTGCAATGTAAAGTATTACAAAAATCGGTTCACGATTTCCTTGACCATAGTGTCACTAAAACGATATGTTTAATGGCAACTATAGTAGTAGTACCAACTGTTGGGTGTATTTAAAGTAAATTAATTCTTGCTAGCACTTTAACATAGGCTAGATGAAACGTTGTCATGCTTTTTGATAGAAGTTGCATAGGATGAAAATCTATGATCGCTATATATTTATATTCTAATTGATCTTGAGGATATTCTTTCCTGAGGATGTTTTATGATCCTAATTGATGTCATAAAACCTTACCAAGAGGAGCGTTTTACAAATAAAAAAAAATTATAATTAACTAATAAACTAAGCGAATACCGTACGCAGCCATCTGTCACCGTTTTCAGAAAATGAATATGGACTGTTCCTGATATCTTACTCATTAATCTCATTTTAGAATTAAGAATTCAAAAAAGTGAACCATCTAAGGACAACATCGGTCTACCCAGGATTATGAATGTGAAGATAATAGATGTACAATTAAATCGACCTGTAAGAGTGAAACAGAATTTTCGAGTCTTAGAACCTCAAAATCAATGAGTTTAAAACCAAATATATGATTGCATGTTTTTAAATTCAAGACGTAATGAAGGGGTGATGGATGGTTATTAGTGAGGGCTGATGACATTCAAGTAAAAAGTTAAATGCAAAGGTATGGCCCTAAATACGACAAAACGGAAATTACCAAGTAATTTTCGCTAAGACCACATAATTTATAATTCAAGGAAATTTTGCAAAATTAAATGAATCAAACCCAATACTCAAAAATAGTTTTAGATGGAATGATGAGACGTGGATGACTTCAAAATGATAATGTTTTGAAAATATCATTTATTTTAGTTCACTTTTAAAGCTAAAGAATTTCAATTCATTTTGCATTAATCAGGAATTTTCACCATCCAAACTTCCCATTTTTCTCCAGATAGGTCTTTGACATACCAAATAATTTGCTCATTGATTTAATAGCATAAAATAAATACGTCAGCATATTTAAATGATCTCACGTACAAAAATATTTTCAAAATTTATTGGGATCAATATGCATGTACCAAGGTACATAAAATATGACACAATTGAATAATTTAATGTTAAATGAATCGGAAAATGTATTTATCATGGATGTGATTTTTATTTATGCAGATTATTTTCAATTGTGTTGATATTTTGATATTGATACATCCTGAATATAAAATAATTTCAATTTTAAATAAAGCATACACCTATAAATCACATTAAATTAATTGTATATTGATTGATACGACGCCTAATATGCCAAAAATATTTACCGACATACTCTATACCAATAAACAGTCCTTCTTTTTGGCATAACATGTGTATCATTGCTTCATCATCACCCTTCACAAAATTCAAACTATAAACTTTTTTCTTTGTTTCCTCTATTGAAACTGCATCTTTTTTTATCAGACTATTAATTTTGTAATTTTTGAAAATTTTAATTCCTTACTATATTTTTTCAGAATTGTTGAGTTGCACGAGAAGGATGCTCACTCCTCGTAAAACAACTTCGAATTTTCATGCCTCGTATCAAACAGATTCGTACTTCGAAGCGAAAATCGTAGAAGCAAAATCTAATTTTTATTCCTATGTAACCAAACAATACGACCAAAGAATCTCTGGTATATTGAGGTTAAGTCAAAATTTACATATGCTAGGCCTTCTCATCCAACTGCGAATGTAACGAGAATACTTAAAAAAAACACACGACTAGTGTGTCAATTACTCGAGCTAATAATTAATAAAAAGGGAAGTGCCTTTGATGACTCTAATTTCCCATCAAAGAACCCTAGATGGGCTAAGTAATAAATTTTTTTTAAGGCGAGCCAAAAAAGTACAACAAGCTAACATCATTGGTTAACTCAAGAGTAGTATCTGGTTGGTGTGATTGGAACAAATTGAAATTGACCTTCTTACTTTAATTTTTATATCGAAATATCGTATTTCGTCCACAAGGACTCCTCGATAGCGGAGAAAATACTTTAGAATTGGGAAAAAAGAGATTCATTCATCGAGGACAAAAAAACCCCGGTGGTCCAAATTGAGTAATGAGTATATAGACATGATTTTTTTTGTCTAGAATCTACAACAGTCTTTATTTTATTTATAGTACGATTTTGTGAAGGAGTCTGAGCTACAACTACCTTTGATCGATTCCATTTGCGATATTTCTTCTCTATTAACCGGTTCCATTCAATACTTTTCTCCTCTCGAAATTAACCGGCATCAGCTGCCCGGAGATCATTGTAAACGATTGCTTGCTGTTATAAACTGTTTTTCTAATTTCAAGTGTTTGAGATAATTGAAGGTACCCGCTCTTGATGTAAGAGGTGTTTTACTCAAAACCCGCATCATCCTGCCTTTGCTCCTACCATACACTATCAAGTGTAAAGTGAAATAAACCACAGGGTTTAATTCGTTGTATAACTAAATAGTTGTGTGTACAGCTCTCCAATGAAGATTGTAAAAAGGAGGTGAGTGATATGTGATTTTGTCTGGACGCTCGTTAGTGGAAAAGTGTTTCGCAAAAACCGCCAGGATGTCCCATTGATCGACTAATTTCTATACCAATTAGATTGTACTCGTTATTTTCCAGTCTGAATTTAAAAAAAGGCTTTTAGGCAGTAAAAAAGTGTTTACAGTCCTATAACAACCATTATATCAATTTCATTTCAAACCAGGAGTGTTTAAGGTTAATAAGGGCAATTGAGACTCAAATCTGGTCGCAAAAGCTTATGTATTTCAAAACTTCTTTCATAAACTCAAACCGAACATTTTTGTGTTTTGTCAGCATCAAAGTGAACGATCTCTCTTATTACTTCTGCAAATTAAATTGTTTTTGTGTCTGTTGTTACAACCTTCGATATTTTCCCTATTCTTTGTTCACAATAAAGAAAACGTTGACATTTATGAAATGTTTTGCAATTTGGATAATCCACTTAAGCTTTGAAACTTTTTGTTTCGTATTTGACCAAAAAATAAACAAACATGTCATGTTCATTCCATTCTGTGTAATATTAAAGCACGGCTAAAGTCTTAAATAAACCTTAAAGAGATAACCATTTTTAACTTGCTGGATTTTTGTTATTCGTGTTTACTTTGTACAGTATGGTTTAAAGAATATTTTTGACAAAGAACATGCATTTTATTATAATTTTCAGGAGTTCTTTGAATATGTGATAAGAAATACCGTCCATTTTGAAAGCTTTGTTATTATGCAGTTTTCAAATTTTTATCTGGTTCCACTTTCATATGTGCAAGTGACTCAGTGAAATTTTTAAATGACAGCAGCCGTATAAATATTTAAACAAGTTTAGAGTACACCTAAAGCACCAGAGGTCAAAGGACCAGGTATAACGGAAGCAACGAACAAAAACTGTGGGGTAAAGCATGTCTAATTTGATTCGGATACCTGCCCTATGGCAAATTCATTTCGGTCAATCCGAGGAAACAGGAAGATTTTTTTTGGGTTGCAAAAACTTATTAAGGAAATGAAAGCCGCAATAAGGAGACAGGAAAAAGGTTTCATGAGCATGAGGAGCGATAAAG
The DNA here is from genome assembly GCA_963556175.1 of Tipula confusa. Taxonomy (NCBI): domain Eukaryota; kingdom Metazoa; phylum Arthropoda; class Insecta; order Diptera; family Tipulidae; genus Tipula; species Tipula confusa. Next base: position 154,040,734 of record OY744477.1, read on the forward strand.
CTTTGCCTATTGTGGATTTAGTAAACAATTAGATGAATTAGAAATTATAAGTGTAGATCTCCAAAAGCAAAAGCTACTTACTAAAAGTGTCACCGGGCGGACATTCGGAGAAAAAAAAGTTTACCACAAGTTCCTGATTTCCCTGTTTTTTTCTCAAATAAGTAAAAAAAGAGAAACGACCTACTGCGGGCTCGCTTAGAGACGATTGGAGGAAACAATAATTAAAAAAGATAAAGGTAAACGTATATAAAACGATAAAAGAGCAAACAATTTGCAAGGGACTTTAAACTGGGAAGCCAAGCTTATTGCCAAAGCTAGGATTTAGAACCGACGTGACAGAATGTGTCCGAAAACATTGTTAACTAAACCGATTCTTAGTAGAGTAAAACCAGAACAATGAAGAACTTTAGAGTTAGAGTAATTTACAGTCAGAAAATAAATTTTCATAGTTATTTGGGTTTTGTGATAGAGGGCGATCTTGCTTTTAGCCTTTTAGAGAGGGAATCACTGTGAAAATAGCAGTGCTTATAATGCATATACAATAAGCACTAAAGCTTAACCATCGAAAAATATAAAAAATGTACAAATTGCGGGGTTCAGAACAGGGCCACGGCCGTGTTCTGTTGCACGTTGCTTTGAGTATGGAAAACTACTAGACATCCGAAAGAACCATACATTCCTATAGATGCTTGGATGCTGATTAGAAGTCAAACATGTGTTCTACCCAGAAATGCTGCCAACTCAGTTCAGGAAGGTGCATCAATCAGATAAAACAATCTCATTTCCCCTAATCAGCAAAGTGCAACTCATACGGCCAAAAAAATGGCAAGAAATGATATAATTAAGCCAGCAAAATTTTAACTTTAGTACGATGATCAACTGAAACAAGTGGCTATCTGGGACATAAATCCAAAAAACTAAAAACATATCAATATAATTCTGTTTACAAATGATCTCTATATAATGAAACGAGTAAAGCAATTAGTAAAAGTATATGGGAGAGATTTAGTGGGAGCGTTTATTAAGAGACGAATGCTACCGTACCGACGGAATACTCAGCGAAGTGTATAAGCCATATACTATCAACATAAAAAAGATTTGCTGATAAGACTTCTGAATTCATGTCTGTAAGAGGATGTGTTTAGCCTTTATGTAAGCGTGGCTGGTCCTTATCAGTAAACTAATGGCGACCGCGAAATTTCTTTATCATACCAACCCATATGCATGCTGGGCACAGCAGGCAAAGAGCTGAATCGGCAAGCCCAGAAATCGATCAAGGAAGCTGTTCCTTGGAATGCTACAGTCTAAAAAAATAAACCAACCTGCTTTTCCTATATGGATCATAGGAATGAAATCATAAATACAAAGGCATAGGTTCCTAGATGAGTTTTGTTAATTGATCTGAATAATACTATACAAAGCTGCGAAAGGTGTACCAGCTAAGCTTACTGCACGGTAACCGAAGATGCTATTATATGGCAAAAGATATATACAAACTTTATGCAATCATGGGAGTGCCAAATCAAAAAAATGGACTTCGAAAATCATTAGACTAGTGAGCCCATGGATTAAGGAAGAAAATGGTGTATACATATCTGTATAAAACGATGGAGTTCATTTTCATAAATGGTCCAAACTTGCTTGTTTTCTGTAATTGCTTTAAAATCAGAGACAACATGCACAACCGGCACACGTTCAGGTGTGCATCAGGTACCGAAGAAGGAGTGTTACAGGCAAGGTAGTATACTAATAGCGTAGATTTACAGCATTATAAGCGTAACTCGTCTTTGCACCTCTGCCCCGTTGGCTCGCTAGCAACAAGCTCAGAAGTCACTTAATTGCAGGTAAGTATGCCAGCTGTTTTAAATACTTTGCGTTGTGCTCAGCAATCATTTTGCACTTTTGTATTTCGGTTCTTGCAGCTGCTGATTCGATCACTTTCTAGTTTCACTGACGATAGAATAAAGTAAATATGATATAGGATAAATTGGAAGGACCACGAAGAATGAAGTTTAAAAGACATGAAAAATGCCGTAAAAATCGAAATTAAAATTTTTCTTAGATCATCTATGAGTTTTGCCAAACGAGTAGCTCAACATAGTTTTTCCATTGGTAGGGACAACTGTTTTATTGGTACCACCTTTGTTTTTGCTGTTAGAAAATAAAGTAATAGTTTTTTAATAAAAATTTTGCTATGGCACTATAAGGCGATAGGAGTGGTCAAAAAACTTTTGACAAATTGACTGTAGAAAAGATTGTGTAGCTTTTATAATTCCATTAAAAAACCTGATATTTTAGTGGTTGAACTCTTATGTTTTTAATTGTTTTTACTAGCGTGTTACCTAGGGTGGTTAGATCTCACTGTTTTAAGTTTGATAAATTAAGTTTGGAATTAAATCTATCAGAACTTTCTCGTTTTGTTAAATTTATGAAGTGATAAAACTATATGTATTAATGTAAATTTACATGTTAACAGCCCTGAGCTTCCAGAATCAATAATTTTGGATCCTTCCAGGGGATTCAGGATTCTTTTAGATCTGTTAAAGTGGCTCTTATTTTATATATTTAGAGTGCTGGTCCGAATTAATGTTATCCCCTTTTCGTTTTGAATCAATTGATTTACCCCACTCTCAATCTTACGGCTAAAACAAAGTCCATTGTCTAATGTTTGCTTCATTTTTCACCGTCTTGCTGAGCTAGCTGCGGCCAACATTTTTTTTAGAAAATTCATTGGTAAAGTTTTCACTTCAAGTCATGTCAAGGAGCGTTGCAAGTGAGCGTTGCACAGTACTATGTGTTGCACAGTAGGTATCCCAAGAATTTACAATAGTTCCTATCCTCTTAAATTGCAGTTTTACGGATCATACTGTACATTCTTAAATATCCAACATATGAAAACCATATATTATTTTGCAGTGATCTTTATGGCATTGTGAATTGCTGAAAGACACACCATGACTTAAAGATTATGAAATTATGTAGAAATACAGTTATAAATTGTCAAGTAAATTGGAAAAGTTACAATATACTAACAATATCACTGCGTAGATGATTTATTTGTTTAGTTTTTGTCATTATTTAGACAATAGTTTGATAGAATATTGATTTAATCAGATGTCAATCAAAAGTTTTTATTATATATACAAAATGCAGTGGAGTTTTATTTTAGATATGTCAAATTTTGATTTATCTTTTTTTGAAGTAAAATAACATCGAAACCAATTTAATGCTTTAGGTTATAAATCATTTTGGAAACATATATGAGATTAACTACCTTAATACTTGTCAAACCTCATATTTTATTGAAAATTTAAACATTTCTTGTATCATTTTTGCTTCAGTACTTTCTACTCTCGTTATGATATAATAATTTTGAAAAGCATACCGGGTGATCTTCTACATTTTTGTTATCGAAAAATCGATATCATGGACAGGTTTCTTTCCTGAAATTGTATTTGCTATTAAAACCTTTTCCAGAGCTTTCTTTGAACTGAATTTGGAATTAATAATATTATTTCCTACGGCCATGCTAGTGGAGTCTTTGTAGCAGTTCCGTTTTTTTTTCTTTAAATGATTTTATCATTAATTACTAACAAGGAATACAAGCGACCAAAAACAAAGTACAAGAACTCTCGTGCGGTTGTTTTGTTTTGAAATATCTCGCATAGTGATTTTCGATGTACATCGTAGATCTAAAAACATCGATGTATGCTATGCGATGCATCGCTTTTTTGACATCGACGTTGAGCAATTTAGAGGATAGATGAACTGTCGATGTTGCTCAAATATCGACGTGCAATTAAATTCGATACTGCCTTACATTCCGTCAAAACATCAAATCATTTTGTAAAAGATAGTAAAAGACATAGATGTACATCAATTATTTTTTGCCCAAGCAACGGAACGATTGGAAAGTATCGAAATTTATATAAACCAAAAATGATATAAAAATTACAATGCCCTCTTACGAATCTATTTAAAATTTATACTAAGTAAATTTATTTTAAAGCACATATATTTACCTAATGAAATGGCAGCAGCCACTAGTAACTTTGTCTCCTTACTTTGGTGTCTGAAATAATTGATCCATTTCCTGAACACTAAAGTTCATAATACTATTACTCCTTATCCATTGTTATGATAAATTCAACAAAACATAAACATGCACTGCTATCCATAACAATTTATCGTTTTCATAATAGTAATAGTTGTTGAAATATTTTCCCTTTCACTTGAAAATAATACAAATATTTAATATACCAATCTTTTCTAAAAATATGTAGTCATGTAAGTCTATCCATTTTTATGATATAAATCGGAAATGTGTTCTCTATGTTCTGAAGATATATGTCTCGTTATCTGGAATTTTTTTTATTTATATTTGAAATGATTCGATTGGGTTCAATAGTCAAACTCTATATACGAGTATGGTTATGTTTACCAAATGAAAAAAGATTTTTGCTGTAAAATGAATGAAATATAAATTTGAACTTAGCATGTAGGTGGATTTGTAAAGCTCATATATAAATAAGTCAGACATATACATATTTGTTTCTATATGTTAACAGTTATCTTTGTTAAATTTGTGATTTTATTCTCATGAAATTTTTTTTATTAATCCAAATCCATGCTTTTATGTATATAAAAGAAGTGAACGTTATATAATGGCAAAAGCCATTTGTACTATAGAAACTAGTAACCTGAAAAATTAATTATGTGACCCCAAACTAAATGATTTAAAAAGTGGCCAATATTTAAACTGCACTCGTCCGGGAAAAATAAATGTATTATGATCGTAAACAGTAGCGTGCGCATCAAAGGAATATTTTTATGAACAGGAAGTTGAAATTGAATGTCATCGTTTTGTCTGATAAAACAAGAGCTTTTATGAAAAGAAGAGATCCAACTGGCGAAAAAAGCGGTATAAGCTAAGCTTAAACGACAGAAAACTAGAACTTCCTGGTTTAAAGCAAGAGTTATAAATTTTTGACAAACTACGAAGTGAGACCTAAAGGAAAGCACGAAATTCAGAAAACACTGGGAACCAACCACAAACATTTGGTTTCCAATCCCAATTGCATTAAAGTATCGACCAGGAAGCTGACGTTATAGTCGTGACACAGAAAGCTTGTGTTTAAATAAGGAACATTGATGGAGTGACTTTCTATAAAGAACAAAATACTTCAGGCTTTCGAATAGCTGGTGGAAGAAACAAACGGTGTTGCCTCTATAAAACACGTAAAGCTTTTAATCAGGAACATAAATAGTCGTGATTAGCTTTTCAAGCTAAAACTCCGAAAATATAATTTCCAAAGGGTAAATAAGGATTGGTACGGTAATTTACTCAATTCGAGAAATAATCGAGCCTTCAAAATGTTTAAATGCCTCGAATACGGTCACCAAGCACAACAATGTTGGAGCTTTCAGCATTTCTGTCTAGGATGTGTAGGTGTGGTAAAAATATCGCAAACAACTGCAGCAAAGATCGAAAAGGCGTTGCAAATGAAACGGAGTAGATGAAATTTATTAAACTGTATATTAACTACTGTAAAGCTTAAAATGAAAGCACTGCTAAATTTGATTTTGTCATATCTTAAACTGCTTTGCAACCTAGAGCAACCTAAGTAGTGTTAAAAATCTCTCTAGATCACCTGATTAGATTATTTGATTTGTTCACATTTTGTAGGGATAGTACAACAGAATAATGCGATTGCTTAAAAAAATAAGAGGGACAGGAATAAATTGGACAGCGACCACCAAACCCTAGTGTGCGTCTTGCGTGACAAAAAACAACTAGGAGATGTTCCAAAAAAAGGGACCAAAATTTATGACTGGAAACCAAAATTGTTTGAAAAAAATTTTTGGTTTTCATGTTGGAAGATAAACTGTTGTCAGGTACCGCATAAAATCAAATGTCTCCAATGAAAGATTACATTATAGATTGTGATGCAGAAATGCCTCGGTGATCGATAAATAGCTGAAAAGTTCCAGCACACTAGTGAAACAAGGAAATAGCCAAGCTGCGTAAAAAAAACATTCGTACTAGATGTTTACCTCAACGTGCAAGGCCCGAAACATAATTCGAGTGATGGAAATAATATTTACCTTCTCGCTCACTACTTAAATATTCCATTAAAGTAAGCAAACAGCAAAGTTTTCAAGAATTGTGGGTAGGCCGGAATCCTTGGAGCAAGTCTAAAATATTATAAATACTACCAGGTTCAAAGGTACATTCAATGCAAGCCTGTCATGCTCAGAATTGTTGGAAATATTATTTATAATGGTTATAGCTTGGTAATGAGAGAATCTTCGAACCAACAGAACCAAGCAAGTGTTTTGGTCTTATTAAAATGTCTAATTTAGTTTTGTTAGCTTGTATAAAACATGCCTTGAGTGAAAATTATTTATTATGTAGCGGATAGTCCAACAGCTGCTACTTCTGCTGAAACAACACAGGTAGTAGAAAATTCATTATCATACTGCCCAATTTGCTTGCTAGATACAGTTTATAAAATATAAGAAAGAATTTTTTGCGAAAGACTCCAGGAGTCCATTAAAACAAAAGGGATCTATCTTAAAATCAATTTGAATTCCATAAAACGAGCTCGAGCTGGTAAAGTACTGTAAAGACTTATCAGTAGTTTCACGAGGGTAAATGACAAAGAAAATTGAAGGTTTGGGTGAAGTTGGTAAGAAACTGACACTCTTGCAAGATTATAAAAGTCTGTTGGAAAGTTTTTGAAGATGTCCTCTTCCACAAAAAAAACCATATAGCTAGAGTTGTTTAATTTTACACTCTACTATTTACGGAATATTTTTTATAGTAGACACTGGGCTTAAGAGTTGTATTGGGGGGAGAAAATACCGGGGTTTAAAAAATTATTTTATGAAACTCTTGGCAGATAAATTTTTGCAGGTGTTCTAAAATGTTGGGTCCTTTGAAGAATGTTACACTTGTTATTGAGAGCCGATCTACCTATATTACGAAAAATACAATATTATCAACGTTTGCTACTTATACAGTGACCTTGATGTCACACAAAAAATCTCGCATTGGCTCAACAACAAAGTTTTTTGTTCGCACAAAAAGTCACATAAAAGTTACATTTCGGAAAACGATGATGATGACATAGTGTGTAGTTCCTGCCCTCTAAAAACACTTTATATTTATTTTTCGTATACTCAAATATCAAATAAGAAGTAATAATAGCTATATACCACAATTCCAAAAGAGGTTTCCAATTACGATTCACAACGACAAAATGGTAAAACTGCAATAAATTTACTTAATTCAAATAAAATGCAACACTATATAAATTCTGTAAACACGTTTTTGATAAGAGCTGTATCGCAATATTGCAAAACTAAGAGTCTGCCATGTTTATACAAAAAAAATAAAACTTTCGAGACGATAATTTATCGTAAATGTTATGATAGCATAAAAAAATCTATTAAACAGATTTGTCGTGTAGGAGATAAACTATTTTTTCATCTAGAAATAATTTATTTCCAAGAATTTAAATTGTATTACGTTGTAAAAATTTAAAGCGATTAGTATTGTGTCATTTTTTAGTATTATGCAGCTTTTGTTTCCATTGACAGAGATGATCATGGAAATTTGTCCAGCACATTATCATTGCAGTCTTTTTTAAAGTAGAGAAGGTTAGGAAATAGCCATTATAATATATATATATATATATATATATATATATATATATATATATATATATATATATATATATATATATATATATATATATATATATATATATATATATATATATATATATATATATATATATATATATATATATATATATATATATATATATATATATATTATATATATATATATATATATATATATATATATATATATATATATATATATATATATATATATATATATATATATATATATATATATATCAACCATCTATTTTTGTTCCTCTTACCTCTTAGAAATTAAAAATAAAAAGCAAGGCACAACATTGACAAAAAAGCCGTTAAGCCGTGCCTCAGAGAGCCAGAGCGTACTTAGTTATATAGTTATATTCCCTAGAGATTATCCGTAACATTTATTATTCGTAATTATATTTAAACAAGAGATTCATGTATTTTCACAATTGCAACAAGACGTCTTAGAAGTGAGAGTGATATCTTTATTTAATTGGACATATGAGTCAACCAATTGTAGGTACTTTCTGTGTTATGTTATAATGTTAAAATTGTAAATTAACAGTAATTAGTGCCAGTGCTAACTTAGCTGTACGTGAATGTGGTAATTTCAGGGAAAAAGCCAGAATACCAGTACAAAAAATTTCACACTGCGTAACCAAATTAACTAAAATTTATAACGAATGGCGGTTCAAAAAAATTGTTAAAGAGAAACTGAAACTAATCGACAAAAAGAACAAGAGATTAATAAAAATTGACATGTTATTCGATAGTGCTCACATGCATTACAAAAAATCACAATCAAAAAGGATAAAGCATTTTTAATAAGTCAACTGCAGACAGGTTCACCTGTGGTTACCTCGATGGTATAGACAAAAAATTATTGGAAAAAGAAAAACAAAAAGAACAACTCATACGAAAAGAAGAAAAACGAAGTGTAAAATCTAACATAGAGCCAAAACCATCAAGATAAAGTTCACTTGCTAGACTTGAAGAAGAAAGCAATTTTAGTCTCATTATATTGTAGAATAATATATATTAGCATTCCTCCAATAAGTCATGTGGAAAGAAAAATTCTAATGAGATTCTTTGTATGTTCTGCAAACAACTGCAGAAGATAATAAATCGTTTGTCAATTCATCGTTGTGTGAAAAGGTTGAGGGTTGACTGTACAGCATTGATTTGAAATCGATTCAAAGAATTTATGTCCATTTATGTTATAGTCCACTGGGACGGAAAATTGTAACCAGCCTTAAATATTCTGGATAACGCAACTAATTATTTACCTGTTACTGTTATACGTACGAGAATATTGAACAACTGATAAGTATGAAAAAGCTTTAAACCTAAACAAGAAAGGATCAAGATGCTGAAATTTTGGAAATTCTAGACAACTGAGGACTGTGTGAAAGAGCACAGGGACTTTGTTGAGATACTACAGCATTCAAAGAAGCTTTTATTTTATTGGAACAAATATTATGACGTATAGCATATTTTCCTTGTCGTCATCATATTTATAAGCTAGTTTTGCTATGTGCTTTTGAGGTCAAACTTCCAAAAGTCACTACAAGCCTGAATATTCCAGTATTTAAACATTTTCTAAATAATTGAAAAAATATTGATCCTACCGAGCAATTGGCGTAGTGGTTAAAGCAAAAGAAATGTTTCATCACCTGATTACGATCGGTGATGATAAAAAACACAACTATGTCCCCCCGTTGGGGTGTAGAACCCATGGCCGAACCATCTTCCATGTCAGTACAGGCTGACTGGAGCAATGCAATGTGCAGATGGATTTAAAATCGAACTTGTATTCGTGCGTCCTCGATTTGGCTGGTGACAGTGTAAGCTAGGACGTTAAAAATTAACCGCGAAAGAGTTGGGTGAGCTTCGGCCTTCGGCCCAGAAAAGAATGCAGGGTTCAAAAACCAAAAGATATTGATCCTACTAAATATTTAAGCGCATTAACAGATGAAAAATATTTACAAGTTACTAATACTATTTGTACAAGAGGGAATAGAACTTCCTTATAGAAATGATTATTTTGAATTTCTTCAATTAGTTATTATTCTTTTGGGTAGGAATGCGTAAAACTAATTTAAAATTCGATCTTCTGATGCCAAACATCTAGCTCCTTGGATGAGTCGGGAAATTGATAGCCTATAAAGATATTTATGTTTAAACATCAGTACAAATTTTTGGTCAAAAACCTAATTCATTTAAAAGAGAAAAGCCACTTATTTAAAATCGACTAGGAAACCAAAATTAATGAAAAGCTTTGATAAACATTTTCAAAAAAGTAATGGAATAATATGAACAAGTTACTGAAAAGCTTTTCAACGACAACGCAGCTGTTAATTAGATCTAATAATACCTGAACTTATATTGGTCTTATCGAATGCAAACTTATTTAGTTTACGGAGTAAACGTTGAACAATTGTTCGAAAACAGAATATTAATATCATGCTAAGGTCTGACACCCATTTTGCAGTTAAAAATCATTTTAAATTGGATAAATTAATGTTCTATGAATCAAGGCTATATAATCATTTGAAATAAAATGAAACATTTTCTTATAAGAATACAATAAATATATCCTGCCAACCACTCGTATATTTATTGAAGAGGTGGGATTAATGCTAAACATATCTTTTTGGATACCACGATTAAAATCACCAAAGTGTATACAATTTTGGAAATATTTGCAAATCTCTAACTTCACATTTCTTCGAGTTTACTACGGATAGAAGATACATTTCAAATTTTATTTATTTTTTGTTATTTAGTGTGTACCAAGAGCATCGTAAAACGGTCAATCATGTTACGATTTGTCCTTTGATCACTCGATTTTTATTGTTACAGTTGCAAACCTATATACCAGTAAATATATTAAAACAACATTGCACATGACCATTTGTGAAGTGGATTGTACAGTACGTATATTACTTTACAGATATATTGAAATATGCGGCTAAAAACGATCAAAAATGTTAAAAAGGAAATTACCAGCCACATTTGCATAGCGTAATATCTCATAAGTGGACTTTTTGTGGAAAAATTACAACAAAATAGGAAATAAATTAAACTTTTGTCAAAAAAATAGATATTCCACTATTTGGAGGAGGTTTCACTTTTTCCTGATATGGACTATTCGATCTGCTCAATGAGAAACTAGGTTACCAAATCTCAATTATTTACACTTTAAAAGATTTTTAAGCAAAACTCTGTATACGGAAATTAGTTTTGCTCCCACAACATGATTTGACCGCTGGTACGGTCCATTAGAAGCTTAACCGGAAACATATTGGAACACTGATGTGATTAAATAAATAAAAAAGGCTCAGTTTATGAATAAATTACTACACAAATGATGCAACAACTACCTGAGGAGTGTATAATATTATACTGACTTGTATATTCAGTGCAGTGTTGCATCTAAAATATATTTGTTAGACTTAAGAAAAGAGGTGAAAATAATAATTAAAGTTAACCCCGGTAAAGACGTTACCCATCTTGTAGCTTTTTTTTGGCCAATAATCATGTTATACCAATTATATCAAAAGTGTTTGAAAAAGCCATTTTCCAAGAAACCAACAGCAATTCTTCAGCCAAGTCGCAATATTTCGGAACACGAATTTGGATTTCCCGAAAAATGGTGCAGAATGGAATAAGTGCACCAGTCAGTGAACTTAAATATGTCCTTGAACATAAAGGAGCTTTTAATCTGCTGTATTTGAAGAGGTGACCGAGATGTTTGATAAATTTTAGCGCAAGGAACTAATCCATAAAATAAACAAACTTTGGCTAAAGAGGCAAAATTTAAGGAACTAAAACCAAGCTGTTTTAAGTATACAACTGGTACGTTAAAGTAGGACTTCACATGATTTTAACATTTGCCTATGTTTCGTTTTATAAGGTTTGCTTATCATAAAATTTATGATGTAGCATCAAGCGAGTTACAAGAACACCTCAATATGGTTAGCGTGTAGCTTCAAAATTGGCAAATCATAATTAATGGAAGCAATTTAAATCATTTTGATTTCGTTTTAAAATAAAGGACTTTGCATCATCGTCCAACTTGAAAATAAAGGTTTCAATTATAAAATTGCGCAGTATCGTTAATTTTCCTTAGTACGTTTGTAAGTTTCCATTCAAAAGTACAAAAACAATTTGAATTGAACCTTATTGAGTCTGTAAGAAATTTGCTGAGTTACACCAAATATCGATAGATTCGTGAGTGGTTTTAACATGCTGTAAGTATTGGTTGTAAGTTAAACTGCATCACTGGTTGCATTTAATTGCTCGATATAATGTAAAAAGCTTTGTATTATTTTACAAAACTTGTGAATTTGTTTTATGCATTTATGACAAAAAAAAAGCTTCAATGTAACAAAACGAAATTTACCACATTTTTCACGTTCAATCAGCAAGTATTAAATGTTTTCGTTGTTGAGTCGATCAAATTACCTTATTTAATTACTAATAAATTCAGCTGAATAAGCGATGGTGACTCACTCTTTAGCTACCTCCATTCATTTTCTTAGTTATTAAATGTTAATTTTAATTTATTTAACAACAAAAATTTATTACGAGTCAGGTACAATTTATTTAACAAAGAACACAAAATATTTAACTGTTGAGTAAAAATTAACCTTCCAAATACTAACGAGAACTTTTGTTAAACCTCTTTCGAGTGGTAACGAGTTTTATTGTAAAGTGTCATCTTTAGTTAATAATCAAGAATGTTAATATTATATGAATTTAAACAAAAATTATGGTCCAAATACATTATAATAAATATATGTTTAAAAACTAACCACTTTGCTATTTAACCTTTACTTAAACAGACATTTAAATTTACTTAACGAACAGTATCTACCCTGGTAGATAATTTTACATGGCTTCTTTATCAAATATTTGTTGGTACTTAACGCAAACACATGGATTTTATTTCCTTGTGATGATTAACGGTTGTATAATTTTTTTTTTGCGAGAGAGTTTTTTGAGAACTAGGTAAAATAGAATAGAAAAAATAAAGGGGAATGACTCAAAATATATTCCTTGTTGAATCCGTATCCGTGCATTGTACAAAAGAGAAACCACGTAAACCATCACCGTTTTCAATTTAGTGATTTTGTCGCTGGAATCTAGCAACTTTTCCCTTAGAGCAGCAACTTTTCCCTTAGAGCATTTCTTCTCACTATAGCGACATTTTTAACGACATTTTTTTTCGCTTATCGGTAGTAATGGGTTTTTGATCCAATTTTACATACTATTCATGAACGAGTTCAATTTTATTAATAAAATATAGTTTTGTATTTTTACCCTTCAATTGTCATAAATACATATTATAAAGGTACTACGCGGCAAAAAATTGGGAAAACCTACTATACCTTATCAATAATATTTTTTAAGTAATTTAAGGTTTTAAGAATGCTTAAATCTATAGTTGTTATTGATGCGCTGATTGTAATTTTAGGTAATTATAACAATTTTTTCTTTCTGAAATTAATAAATATCCGCTAAATGCTTGGGTCCACTTCTTTAATTTACTTATTTGTAGAAACACTAGCAAGTGGCCATTAAAAAACTGCTATTCGAAGCCCAAAAGAAAAACAGTTGGTTTTTCCATGAAATAAATGTATGTGTTGGTGTCATCAAGCGATTGTATTCAATTTGCAATTTAGTTATTTTTAGCGAGTTTTTGATGATTTTCTAGTGACGTAAGCTTTTTAGAACTTACAATTTCTAATTAATAAATTTTAGTGTTTATCCCAATTGTGAATACTTCGGTTGTGTTTTATGACAGCAATATTTTGGTGAAAAAAAAAAACATGGTAAATAATGAAGATAATTTTAAATTTCTTTCGGAAGCAGCTATATCCAGGTAATTACTTTCATTTTTAATAATGAACTAAAATTATAAATTATAATTATTAAAAAGTGATAAATAATTATAGTTTGATCTTTTTATGTGAAAAATCCATAAATATTTAGATAACTGGTTATTGAATTTGTTTTAGATTATCGTATGAGAAAAAGCAACATTATTTTGCGAAATAACTTAGAGAAGTTGACTCCAATGACGACGGAGAGCTAGATCAAATTGTTGCAGATTGCGACTCTGATGAAGATTATTTGCCTGAGGCGGCAACGGCTGATTCTGATGCTGAAGTGGATAATGGGATAGAAATTATGGAAATTCAAGATCCTCCTGCCTCTAAATCTGATGATGAATCTGATTTTCAAGGAGAGAACATCGGTGATGACGAAGGTGCACTGTCTCCAGAAGCGAGTGAATTTTTTACTTGTAAGGATGACACTGTGTGGTATAAGAATGCACCAGGACTGCAACATCGGAAGGCGCATAATATTTTTTGTACTATGTTGTTTGTGGATTCAACAACCAAAAATATGACAGAAAAGGATACTTTTACTGCATAATAATATAATATTTGCAGATATACTAATAAAAGAGCCAAAGACTACAGTGAATGGAATATTAAAAATCCAATTAGAAATAAACTAGTATGGAAACTACTGAAAGAGGAAGAATTTTGTTAATTATGAGATGCTACAGATTTGTTCAATTTGAATCATATGTTACCCATGCAATTCGACTGAGCAATGACAAAACATCAACTATAAGAGATGTTTTCGGTTTGATAAACGCAAACCTAAAATATTATTTTCGACCAACAGAGTCGACCACTATAGATGAACAATTGCTGCGTTATAGAGGATACACGAAATTTTTGCAGCATATGCCTTCAAAGCCAGCCAAATATGGTATAAAATTTTGGTGGGCATGTGATTCAAGAACCTTGTATCTACTAAATGGACCAATTTACACGGGAAAAGTGGGCAACGTAAGAGATGTTAATCAAGGCGAGCGAGTTGTAAAAAAACTCGTCGATCCTTATACAAATAGTGGTCGAAATGTGACTATCGACAATTTCTTCACCGCTCTACCGTTAGCCTAACAATTAAATAATTGAAAAATGTCAACTGTTGGTACACTAAAAAAACGCTACATACCATATGAGTTCAAGGCTTCAAAAACTAGAGAAGTTTTATCGAATGAGTTTGGATTTGGATCCAAAATGGTACCTAAAAAGGATAAAGCTGTAGTTCTGCCATCTACACTACATGTTCTGCTATCTACACTACATCGAGACAATACGGTATCCGATACAAAAATGATCCAGAAATAGTTATATATTATAATCAAACGAAAAGAGGAGTAGACTCAATGGACAAAATATTGAGCCAGCACACCACAGAAAGAAAGGCAAATCGTTGGCCATTAGCAGTGTTTTACAATTTGCTGGATACTGCTTCACTTGCAGCATACATAATATATACCAAAAATAATACCCATTAAGACAGAGCTGTAAAACAAAGCCGGTGGTGTAAGTTTCTGCAATTTTCAGGGGATTAATTGTGCATACCTCTAATTAAAACAAGATCCCAAAATCGAAGAGTAGTAGGAAAATTTGCTATAAGAAGCGCAATAGAGTGTGTTTTAGGCGAATCCATAGGTATAAAGTATAAGTAATGAGGAGTTTCTGGTAGACCAAGATGATAGAAACGTTAGTTACCACATAGAACAGAAAGGTGTATGCTACATGTGCTATCAAAAACAGAAAAAAAAAAACTGTGTTAAATGCAGGAAACCGTTATGCCTTAAACATAGTTTGACGCAGAAAAATGTGAGCATTATCATATGCATTATTTTTTTAAGTAAATTGTTTTATGCTTATAATTATTATATTATGCTGTGAATTTTATGAAATTGGAATTATTTTTGTATAACAAATAAAAAAAATTATGTATTTATTTTATTTTTGTGTAATCATAAAATAAAAGTATCTATAAAATCTTATTTACTTCACATTTTAATAACCCCAAATTCCCATATGACCGCACAAAAAATCAAATTATCTACCCGGGTAGATATTGTTCTCTTACGGAAAATAAAAATAAAAAATAAAAAAAAAACCGTTAAAAGAAAGCCAAAACTATTTTTTTTGAGATTTTCTTAAGTGAATTGAAAAATTAGTCAAATAGCAATCGGCATGATGATCAGAAAAAAAGTCACTGTCGCATGTGGAACAAATAAAAATACGATATCTACCCGGGTAGATACTGTTTATGTGAAGGTTGATTAATATAACGGTTTCAAAGAGTAACCCAGAATTCATTTATGAATCAGAAAAAATCAAGCTTTTCTCTTCATTTTTTGTAGTATTCAAGAGAAATAAAAAAACAGACCTCTAGAAAGATTATATATATATATATATATTTATATATATATATATATATATATATATATATATATATATATATATATATATATATATATATATATATATATATATATATATATATATATATATATATATATATATATATATATATATATATATATATATATATATATATATATATATATATATATATATATATATATATATATATATATATATATATATATATATATATATATATATATATATATATATATATATATATATATATATATATATATATATATATATATATATATATATATATATATATATATATATATATATATATATATATATATATATATATATATATATATATATATATATATATATATATATATATATATATATATATATATATATATATATATATATATATATATATATATATATATATATATATATATATATATATATATATATATATATATATATATATATATATATATATATATATATATATATATATATATATATATATATATATATATATATATATATATATATATATATATATATATATATATATATATATATATATATATATATATATATATATATATATATATATATATATATATATATATATATATATATATATATATATATATATATATATATATATATATATATATATATATATATATATATATATATATATATATATATATATATATATATATATATATATATATATATATATATATATATATATATATATATATATATATATATATATATATATATATATATATATATATATATATATATATATATATATATATATATATATATATATATATATATATATATATATATATATATATATATATATATATATATATATATAAAAATAGTTGCTGACAACCTTTGCCGTCTTACATAATTTTAAAGTTATATTTTGTTTAGATAAACGCATTTAAAATGGGATTCATAAATATAAAAGTCCTACCTGACTCATTGGCCCTTTTACATCATAATATTTAGTATATTTTGTATGCCAAATACAAAAAGCAAAACTTGCCATTTTTGGCCTGTTTTTTACTAAATAGCACAACATCGTTTAGTTAACATATTAACCTAGGGCTAATTATAGGGTGTAGCAACAAGTATTAATCTTACGAAACGTACACCAGAAGTTCATTCTTTATATACTAAAGGTTACATTTAAACATAAATTATGTTAATTAAAACTTGAATTTATGAACAAATCAAAGATTCTTCAGGTTGTAAATACATACCATTACATGTAATACAAAAATTATTTCACATTTTTGATGTGTCCATAACATAAAAAAAAATTACTAAGTTATCATAATATTTTGCATATTAAATCTGATTCAAATCGTAACGAAATATTGATATAAAAAACGATATTTCAAATCTTGCCTTGATAAAAAACCAAATTCAGTGAACTTTAGAGTTGACTGAGTTGCAAATGCAAACACAGTACACTATATATATTTTATGAAACGATATTCTTATTCTAAATTAGAAGAGAGCTAAACTGTTGTAAACGTTATAATGAAAAAGCAACAATTGCTGTTGGTTTTTCGGGAAAATTTACAATGGTTTAATTCATAGGTAATTGAGGTTAAGAATACAAAGGGCAACAAAAATCATTTCAACCGATTTAATTAGAAAATAAATAAAAGCAAACTTATAAATTAATACACGCCAACACTAAATAGTCGACATTTGATTTTATTGCGATTTTTATATTTATAAATTTTAGCAACATAAGCTCGTAAATAATTAAGACTGTAAATTTCTTCTAATCCTATATACTGTAGGAATCGAGCAACCAAAAATAAGAAAGAATTATAGTGGTTGTCGTAGGAAAGCAACGTCTAATTAAAATTAATTTCGTTGCTAGAAAGAATTTGGAAATATTATGTTAAGCTAAGCATTGTTTGAACTATGTTAATTAAGAAAATGAACGTAATGTCATATAAATGGAGTTTTGTATGGAACATAAGATGAACAACTGTTAAGATTGGTTTAGCAAGGTTATTCATCACTTTTAAATATTTTTGGATCTTATGTTATGTTATGTTTATTTAAATAGGGTATTTAACGACCCAAATATTAATGTTGCTTAATTTGTAATACAGATTGTAATATTTTAAAATGGCTAAATTGATAATTATTCCAAATCTTCGACCAATAAAAATGGTGTATAACTGTTTTGTGGTTTTCAATTGTTGTTGTTGTCAAATATTGATTTATTGAACTTGTTCTCCCCTTACATTGGTCTTGCTTAATTTACAATAGTTTATAATATTTTAAAATGGCCACATTGATAAATATTCCGAATCTTTATTTTGCTGTTGTCAATTGTTGTTTTTAACAATTAGTTATGTTTCGAAATAGTTTTGCCTTAATGTTAATCTTGCTCAATTTGTGTTAGTTAGAAATATTTGGAAATGGCCACGTTGATAAGTATTCCGAATCATCGACCAATCAAACATGACTGTTTTGTTGTTGTCAATTGTTGTTGTTGTCAATTATTTATTTATTGAACTAGTTCTCCTCAAACATTTATGTTGCTTAATTTGTAACAGTTCGTAATACTTTCAAAGGGCCAATTTGATAAGAACTCCGAAACTTCGACCAATAAAAAACTGCGTATAACTGTTTTGTTGTTGGCAATTGTTGTTGTTGTCAATTATTTATTTATTGACCTAGTTCTACCCAAACATTTATGTTGTTCAATTTGTAACAGTTTGTAATATTTAGGAAGGGCCAAATTGATAAATACTCCGAAACTTCGACCAATTAACAATGGCATATAACTGTTTTGTTGTTGACAATTGTTACTGTGGTCAATTATTTATTTATTGAAATAATTCGACCCAAACATTGATGTTGCTTAATTTGTAACCATTTGTAATATTTTAAAATGGCTACATTGAGAAGTATTCCGAATCTTCGACCAATCAAAAATGACATGCAACTGTTTTGTTGTTGTCAATTGTTGTTGTTGTGAATTATTTGTTTATTGAACTCGTTCTAACCAGACATTGATATTGCTTAATTTGTAATAGTTTGTAATCTTTTGAAATGCCCAAATTGATAAACATTCCGAAATTTCAACCAATAAATAATGGCGTATAACTGTGTTGTTGTTGTCAATTGTTGTTGTTGTCAATTATTTATTTAGAACTAGTGCAACTCAAACATTGATGCTGCTTAATTTGTAACAGTTTGTAATATTTTGAAATGGCCACATTTATAAGTATTCCGAAACTTTGACCAAAAAACAATGGCGTAAAACTGTTTTGTTGTTGTCAATTGTTGTTGTGGTCAATTATTTATTTATTGAACTAGTTTTATACCCAAATATTGATGTTGCTTAATTTGTAACAATTTGTAATTATTTTAAATGGATGCATTGGTAACCATTCCGAAATTTTGACCAATAAAAAACTGCGTATAATGGTTTTGATGTTGTTGTTGTTGTTATGTTGACAATTATTTATTTATTAAACTAGTTCGACCCAAATATTTATGTTCCTTAATTTGTAACAGTTTGTAATATTTTGAAATGGCCAAATTGATAAACATTCCGAAACTTCGAGCAATAAATAATGGCGTATAACTGTGTTGTTGTTGTTGTCAATTGTTGTTGTTGTCAATTATTTATTTATTTATTGAACTATTGATGTTGCTTAATAAAGAAATTATTTCAAATGGATACATCGGTAACTATTCCAAAACTTAGAGCAATAAAAAACTGCGTATAACGGTTTTGATATTGTTGTTGTTGTTATGTTGTCAATTATTTGTTTATTGAACCAGTTCGACCCAAACATTGATCTTGCTTAATTTGTAACAGTTTGTAATATTTTGAAATGTCCACATTAATAAGTATTTTGGAGTTTTTACCAATTAAACAAGGCTTATAACTACTTTGCTGATGTCAGTTATTTATTTATTGAATAATTTTTGCCCTTACATTAATCGTGCTCAATTTGTAACGGTTTATCATATCTTAAAACGACCACGTTGCTAAGTCTTGTGAATGTTTCTTCAATAGAAAATGTTGTCTAACTGTTTTGTTGGTGTCAATTGTTGTTGTTTATTTATTGAACCTTAGTTCTATCCACTCATTAATCTTGCTTATTTTGTTGTAGTTTTTATAATTTTGAAGAGGTTTCATTAACCGAGTAAATGGCGTAGTGCTTAAAGCTGCGAAGCTTGAGTTGAGAGGCGTATGGTCATTAAAAAGTGACTAAAAAAGAATTTGGTGTGCTTCGGTCCCCTAACAGATGGCATAGATATATACAAAAAAAAAAAAAAAAGGGGCTTTATTGCTTACTATATCAAATCTTTTACAAATAGAAAATAATTAATTTCACAATTATATTTGTACAATTATAGCCAAGAGTCGACGATATATTTTTTTTAAATCATAAACTTTCCAATAAACACTTTACCATAAATATGTGAAACCTAATTTATCAATCTACCTTTTGCATTTCGCGCAACATGTTACATTTTAATAGTTATGTACAATAAAAATTATAGCAACAATAAATATTATGTAATTTAATTTAATTTTTATCTATCACATATAATTTCAAACATAATATTTTTCGCTATAAACATATAAATTCAGTGCATGAGTGTTAAAACACACTCGTCTGTATATTTTATGTAAATCAATTAATTTGATATCTGCGGTATATATGAGTTAAATGTTATGGTTAAAGTTGCTTAAATTTTTGCCACTTATAAGTTGTTGCCGCTTTAATTAATTTATTTTTTATAATTCCTTATAATAAGGGTGTGGCATTAATTGAAAAGTTAAAAGAACATCGGAGAAAATTTATGCCACGTAGGTGGAACATTTTTTTTTTTATTTTACCAAAATATTTTGCTACTTTAAAAATGAAAGATTGAGTGAGGTGTTTTTTCTTTTTAAACAAAATGATGAGTTTGTGGAGAAGACATTAAAATCAATTTTATTAACAAGTAAACATATTTTCATTTACAGATAATGGGTATATACATGCATCATGGGAAAATGTTATTTTTCTTTAAATAAAACCAATTTTAATTAAACCTGAAGTAAAATGTATTTGAGTGGATCAAATATTGGTACATAAATACTCAAGGTGATTTAATAAGTTTTAGATGGATTTGGGTATTCAATATCATAACGATATCTAGAATTTAACTTATCAAAATAGTGTCGTGGAAAACTAACTGTCTTTAGTATATTATCTTAAAGTAGTATCTTGATACTTCACAAGTGAAAATGACAATTATAAAAGTTAAGAAGTGGCCAGAGATCAAAAAATACTACTACAGCTTCATTACTAACGACAAGCAACCATTGCTTGGGTCACCAATAATTCCAATGATACCAACATTTGGGTGACCGCTTGGAAACATAATATATAGTAGAACAAGTAAAACATGGCAAAATATAAACTCTGGCATGTAAGTATGCCCTACTCAGCAGCCCTGGGAGCTAGCTAGACTTTATTAAACCAATCATTCATTAATCCGTAATAAACCGATTACAGAAACGAATACTTTAAGAAATAATACACAAGCACAGGCCACTAGGTGATGTATTTTGGGAGACAAAACACATATGAATAACAGCTAAATGAAAGAAAGCATTACTTACATCCCTATTCTAATAGACACCTATAAGTAGGCAGAGTAGCAGCAAGATTCCAGACAAAAATAAGAAGTATTACGATAATTTAGTAGTATGCACCTAAAGAAGAAAAAATGAGGCAACTATATACTGCTACGAGCAATTATAAGGTACAATACCTAGCACTCCAGAAATGTCATTAAAACTGTACAAGGTATTTTCAAAGCAAAACTTAGGATTGATAACACCGGTATGACATCAATCATGTGTACAGAAGCTCTAAATTCGGCAAAAAAAAAACATTAATGGGGAGAGACTAATCGATTATTGTATCGCAAATTAGGTATTCGCAGGAGGCAGCAAGTTCCATCCAAGAAATATACACAAATACACTTGGCCATCAAACATGTAATGGTCATATATATAATGGTTTACCAGA
The DNA here is from genome assembly GCA_963556175.1 of Tipula confusa. Lineage (NCBI taxonomy): Eukaryota > Metazoa > Arthropoda > Insecta > Diptera > Tipulidae > Tipula > Tipula confusa. Next base: position 154,062,776 of record OY744477.1, read on the forward strand.
AATTCCTAGCCACTTTACAAGATGTCAGAGCTATGAAAGGAGCAGACATACATAGCAATCACCAACTGGTAATAGCAATATATAAAATCAAACTAGTAATCTGGAAAACACTCGGTAAATATGGCATTTCCAGAAAGATAATTGAAGTCATTATGGAAATTAAAAAGGATGCCAAAAATCGATTTAAAACAAGGTAAAGCAGAGTGACAAATATTACAAGACATGAGGTGTCAGATGTGTTCTCTCTCGACTACCATTCTTAATAGTATTTGATAGTCATGCAAACATTTGAACAACACTCCCCCCAATGGCATTCAATGGAACACAATAAAGTGACTCAATGATCTGGACTATAAATACGTACAAATACGCAGACATACAGCAGAAAGTCCAAAAACTAGTCAATTTGGCACAGGAAATAGGCGGTACTGAAAATGACATCAACCAATGCATCAGTAAAGCAATAAATAAATTCATTGTCTTTCACAAGAAACAAAGATACGAATATTTAATGCCTGTGTGAAATTGATGCTGCTGAATGGGTGTAAAATGTAGAAACATGCACGCAGAAGATTGCCAGTGAACTCCATGTATTTGGGAATAAATGCCTTAGGTGTACTAAAATGCTTCTATAGCCAAGTACAATCACAAATGAGGCACTTATGCGGCAAACCTATAGGAAAGGTATCAATGTTACCATAAAGGACAAAGATAAAAGCAATGGAATCTGCAAAGGAAAAGAGAGCAGGTAGAACAGCAATAAACTGGAAACGAACTGTGTGCTAATTCAAAGAAAAACATCTCGGTAAAACATGGATGAACTGAAAGAATTTTAAAGAAAGATTTTAGATTCCGCATTTTATTCTATATTTGGTGGTTACGGAAATGACTGATTATTTTTTTTTTATCTGGCATAGTCAATTAAAACCTTGGAGCAACATCATGAGTCGCAGTATCAACAAAACACTTATCACATTATTCTAAAAAAACAATTAACATATTTTGGAAGACTTTGAAAACGAAGAGTAACAAATGAACATATACATGTTCACTATTAACGGAATAACACCTTTGATTTAGTCATGTAAAAGTGATGCCTAATTCAAGGCTAATGTGTTTATATTAAAGTGAAAAGGCCGATTATTTACCATTACCCTATTGCTTAAGATTTGGCTACCTTAAAAATATTTAGCTGTCTTTATGGTCTCTGGATCATTTCAAAACTTTGCATTCAAATATACAGAACAAAATGGAAACCAAAGGGAAAATTAGAGATAATATAATAGACAAGAAAGTCTCTCAGTATAGGTTAGACATATGCAGAACATCGCCATGAACGATTAACCTCAACAGAATTATAGTACAATTTTTGCCCTAATCGAAGCAATGACATTGAAAATTTCCCCATTGTTAGCAAACAGTAATACTTTTTAAGATAAGGCAGGATACTTCAAAGCACAAACCGATGAAAATGGGAACCGAATCAAACAAACTCAAGTTTAATAGTTAAACAATACAAAACAATTGCAATCTACAATTAATCTCTTTAAAAATTGCATCAATATAAAACTCCACAATCTATTAAATTTAAAATAAAAACTGAAACATAAAAATTCTTACCTTACCCAGTTTCTTCTAACAAAGTAGATCGATTGAAATTTTTAACTATAGACAAGACACTTCGAATTAACTTGTCCTACTTATGGATACAGGATCACTTTTACATTTTCCGATAATATTGATATTACACATTTTACTTCACTCACTACACAATACAAAGTGATACAACCATACACATAAAATAACCAAATTCTACTAAAACTCTACAACGCAAAATGTATCGTTCTATAACGGATTTATTTACAGAAATAAAATCATTCTTGGCTGAAATTCCGGTTTCGTATAAATCGAAATTATTTTTTAGAAAACAGCTGATTATCATCGAGTTACAATTTTATGCATAAAATACAATTTCACGGTCACATACAATTGCGAAACAAGTAAAATTTTTACAGCTATTTAAAAATATATTATATTGGAAAGGTAAAGGGTGTTTCAAAAATATATTAAGTGGTGATCAAATTGATTTTATGCTGTTATATTTTCGAGAATAACTATAGTTTCGAGAATAACTATAATTAATTATAGTTAATTATAGTTTCGAGGATAACTATAGCTTGTGAAAGAGATGGCCTATATACGTAATTCGTTTAGCAAATTTACAGGTAAATAATCAAAAGCCTAAAAGATCAACGTTTTTTGCATTATTTATGGTGGAGAAAAACACCGGAATGTTTAGGATTGGAAATCAGGATATACCGTTGGCTGCTGTTAACACATCATGTGTTTAGATCTTTATTCTATAATCATGTATTATTCCTTTCTTTTGTGCTGGTAATGAAACTGGCTCGTTACTATTACGGACACTGAACTATTCTGAGCCATGACACCAGAGCAAACATTTGGATAGCACTTGTGGCTTAAGAATCTTATATTCAACATCAGGAGGATTTAGAGCATCAAAGAACCAATGAAGCACGATCTAGAATCCGTCCATACGAGTATTTTTGATGATGGTATCAGGCACCTCAGAGTAGCTTAAATCTCGGCCACTGGTGTTTGTCTGCAAGAATTCTGGGTTACTTATTCGAAATGCCGATTGCAACCGATTGAGATATATTGTTCGACATGAACAAAGTCACGAGCGATAAATAAAAGTTTGCAAAAGCTATCAGTTGTTTATTGCCCCAACAAGTGGTGATAATGGACGACGTCTTAAGGGAACCTCCTTATAAATTTACAGATATACTTACCTAAAAAATGTCAGGATCGAGCGAACATCACTCTTAAACAGAAGACAACTGGGTGCTGGTAGATAAACAGGGATGGGCGACCAACGCACATCACAAGTTTTTTAAAGCCAAAACAATCTTAAAGCACTGGCCACTAACCCATTCAATGCGCCTCTTATACCACAACTGTGGATCAGTAAACATACCTGAATTTATTCAGATAGCTCTAATTCCTCAGCAAGATTCCATGTGGTGGGCACTGTCTGCCACGAATCACAGTCAAGCATCATAAATGGTGCCAACTAGGCATCTTGAAAAAACTACAACAAGCAGTACCAGCACTAACCAGCAACTTGCTCGTGCGCTCGAATGATAGATTTCAGATTAAACAGACTTGATTTTTGAGCATCTTATCCAACGACCAACTGTTGGAAACGACTTTGATCTCCTTTTACTAGAAAAAGTGCAGGATCGAAATGATGCCAAGTCTACAAGCCCATTTAGTGTTACTACCACGACATATTCGGAATCTAGGACCAAAAATGTCAAATACCCTGTGATTTTCTAAATTCAGAGGCATATACCACTGGGAACAACCGTTTTTCTAAACAAAAGGCTACGTAAATGGATAATTATTCCCCAATTTTGAATGATAATTGGGCTACGAAAAGCAGCACAATTATTTCAACGATTCATTGACGAGATCATCAATTGGTGCAGTGGTTAAAGCTGCGGTGTTTGGGACAAGAGGTACCGGGTTCGAATCCCAACGGGAGGGTTGCAAAGAGGATTTTTCGTCACCTGATTACGATCGGTGATGACGATGAACACAACTATGACCCTCTGTTAGAGTGCAGAATCCATGGGCCGAACCATCGTCCATGCCAGTACAGGCTAGCATGGAGCAATGCATTGTGCAGTTGGAAATTCTAAATTCGCGAACCTGTAGTAGTACGTCCTTGATTTGGTACTCGTTGTCGTAAAGTAGGACGTTAAAATAACCGCGAAAGAGTTGGGTGTGCTTCGGCCCCAGAAAAGTATGTAGGGATTAAACCAAAAAAAAAATAAAAAAGAAAACGAGATCTCGTTTTGTGTTTGTCCTATACATTGACGATATACTTGTTGCCTCAACTTCGAAGGAACAACACATGTTAAACTTTCTGAATACGATTAATTGGGTACTAATATACAGGTTAGCAAGTCAAAAGAGGATCAAAACGTTGAAGAACTTTTTCTAGCCAGATAAATGTCGAGAAGGCTACTAGCTATATACCAAATGATCAAACATTTTTTATTACTTTGTCGAAGGTCTAGATTTTACAGTCGTCACCGACTATAAACCGCTCATAAAGTGGTTCAATCCATCGGTGACCGCATTCCGCGACAATTCGCCACTTGGATTATGTATCTCAGTTAACGAAGCAATCAAATTCCACTTGAAAATTAGCTGGCTTAGAGATTTACTGCAAAATTTCAACGGGCAAGAACTGTTCGTGTATATGGTAGAACCGATACGTCAAATTATTTTAGATGCACTACATAACTCTTTCCGAGCCACTTGGAAGCTCCTTTCTACTATATACTTTTGGCACAGTATGAATATGGACTTGGCCTTATTCATACTGTACTGACAGTATGAATATGGACGATACCATCAAAAACCAACATGATGTCATTGTAATAAAAATCACCAAAGAAATAGGCAGCCATCAAACAAACAACAACTAGTTTGATGTAAGCTTACCAAAAATAGAGATTCCAATTTTCTACGGAAACTACAAAAAGTGGAAAGAGATTGTAGACATATTCGAAAAATTAGTTCTTATACTAATGAATCATTCCTACCAGTTGACAAATCAACCCAACATAATAGCAAAGAATCCTTTTGGAATTATAAAACAATGCATGACACTACAAAAGAAGCAATCCATAACATAAACAAACTAGGCAGTGAAACGACAACCAGAAATCAATAACAACCTCCTAAAGCTTTAACAATGATAACTTCAACATATATGCACAAATTATAAAGAGTCGCCTAAAATCGTTGCGTGCAGATCGTAACAAAATACATATAATAGATATACACCATGAGAAAACTGTGTAGAGCATATCTGGGTGATCATATGTTTTACAGGACTTGCTTATGGGAATGAAGGTGTTTAGTGTACCAAGGTAAATTTTTCACTCTCCTCCACTCTAGAAAATGAGCCATTAAACAAACAAACGACAATCAGCAGAGTACGTCCCAGAGAGCCAATTATCCAACAACACAAGAATAACGCCACTTTTTAATCATATTTGATAAATAATCCAACTAAATCACAGGTGATTCTTAGTACTGCATTAGTGAAGGTACCAACAAACGGCAAACACCATAAGTTACTAAGTTACTACTACTAAGAGTCCTCATTGATCCGTGCTCTAAAGCCACTTCTCCATCGAACAAGGCAGCCGACAAATTAAACATACAAAGTACAAGGGTGCAAGTCTACTTTAAGGGGAAATGAGGGGTATCTGACCGACGTCTTATTCCTCAAATTGAGCCAAGAGTCTCATCTGAATTTAAATTGGAAATACATTCATTAAATATAGAGAAATTATCGGAGAATCTACCAGAATCCAGTTTAATTGCTTGAAATTGGCCCACATCAATAACTTGTTATGGACCAATCAAAATTTTAACGTGCTGATGAAACTCATACTCTAATTTTACTTTAATTGTAGTTCAGATGACAATTAAATATATACGGCCAATTTTCACGTACATTTTAGGCGATAATACAATTCATAGAAGACACTGTACAAATATACGTTTTTTGGTGCCGAAACTCGGGAATTAATTTCCTACAATAAATTCACAGAAGTTTATTGCAAAGAACATGAATGAAGCTACCAAAGTAGCACAAAGCAGAAGTCGACTCGAATTTCTTGAAAATCGTTACAAAACGTTCAATGAACTTGATTTTCAATTGTTCGATGACGCAGCATATGTACCGATAGCAAACGTGGTGGATGAAATATACCTCAAGGCACGGGAACTACTACACGACGCATGTGGTAACATACAAGATCAATCTCAAACATCAAGATCTCAACATCACGCTGGGACAATTTATCAGGAGACATTCTACGAAGACGTCAATATCACACAACACTTTTGTCTGCCTAAAAAAGACATTGAAAAGTCTTCTGGCGATTACAAACATTGGGCATCAATCCATGACTTGATTGTCAGTACGGTACACGACAATAAAGATATCAGTGACGTTCACAAACTTCAAATGTTGAAAGGCGTACTAACGGGTGAAGCTGTTACAATAATTCGACACATACCTATTACGGAGAGGAACTATGAAGAATCATAGGCTAAACTTTGCAATCGATATAGCAAGATGACTCCAATCATTTCCTCGCTTATCCACGGTTTTTTTTTACCAAAAGCATTGTACATATGCGCCGGGAAAGGATTTACGCCGCATTACTGAAACAACAAATAAAATAATTCGTGAATTGCGCGCATTTTATTCTAACGCCGAAACAAGAGACCCATGGTTGATCCACATTCTTCTAAGCAAAGTCGATTTAGAAACGAAGCAAATTTTGCAGCAATTTCCAACAATCGAGAATATGCTAAAATTTGATACAAAGCATCAACATAAATATCTTTAAGTGAAACCGTGTCAACATTACCTAAAGTAATCGACAATGAAGAACCTGCGATCGCTATCAGCAATCAGACGACAAATACACAAGTTATGCTTTAACTCTTCGCATGATCAACAACCACGGTACTACCAACAGCCATCGTTTATGTGGAATCAGGTACCGGAGAACTCCAGCCATATCGAGCGCTATTGGATTCTGGTTCACAATCGTCATTCGTGACAGAATCTTGCGCCAACCACCTAGACCTAAAGCGAATTCAAGCTTCTTTTACAATATAAGGCATAACATCCACATCGCAGCTGGAACAACGAAGGAGAAGATTGACATGCCAATTCATTCACGGGTGGATAAACCTAACTCTTAACATATCGTGTCATATCATTAACAGTATTACAAACTTGTTACCCACGAAGCATATTATTTATAACCGTAATCAAACTGCGGAATTCGAACAAGCAGATCCACAATTTTCTAACTCTAACAAAATTGATTTACTTCTAGGATTCGATGTATTTTTTTCTAGATTCCTAAGTCTAGAAAGACGGGTTGCCAACCCTACATCCGTCAAAATTGGGCTGACTAATTGCGGGAACATGTAACGCCCAAGTATAAAATATTCACAATTGTCATACCACCAGCAAACCAAACGTTAACCTACCGGTAGAATACATTCACCGTTTGCTACACAAATTTTGGGAAGTTAAGAATATAGCAAAACAAGCGAAACATACAGTCCTACTATACGAGAAAACAACTATAAAGAAATCTGATGGTCGATTGGTTGTCAGATTACCGTTTAAGGAGCCAAGGATCTCGGTAGTTCATATAAAGCTGCATAGCATTTTATTTATTATTGCATCATACCAGTTCAGGTAAAAATTATTCCACCCACGTGTGATCTACAACTAACAGCGGTGCAGTCGCGCAATTTATATATGTAGATTTAAAGCAAGAATACAATCGATAGAAGACACTGTACATATACAGCATTAGTGAAGGTACCAAAAAACGGAAATTATCCAGTACTACTAAAAGTCCTCATTGATCCGTGCTCTCAAGCACCTTTTCTATCGAGCAAGGCAGCTGACAAATTAAACATACAAAGTTATAGGACGCATGTCTAGTTTAGGGGAATAGAAAGAACAACTGCTGATGTATCAGACCGACGTCTTATTTTTTAAATTGAGCCTAGATTCTCATCTGAATTTAAATTGGAAATAAATGCATTAAATGTTGACAAATTGGTGGATAATCTACCAGAATCCAGTTTTAATGCTGGGAACTGGCACCACATCAATAACTTCTAAACTTAGCATGATGAAGCAATCCCATACTTAAATTGTACGACCTTTTATATATAGATTCAACCATGGTTGTCGTCTTAAAGATTAATTGATAAAATCAAATAAGATCTTTACAAGTCATGGTACACAAAAGTATTTGTTCAAAGGTAGCATTTTTAATTAAAATATCATATACACGTCTGCAAACAGCAACGTAAATAATTTAAAATAATTTAAAGATTGATCACCTAATCGACCTTAAAATTTACTATTCGATATACCTTGCAGTGTAAATTTAATTAGCAACTCAATTGTATGTAAACTGCATTTAGCCAAACTGAAAATAATGTAAACTATAATTTTTTTCAATAAAAATAAATGTTTGCAATAACATGTAAAGGCAACATAAAGTTTGCATATTTTAAAAAGAATTGAAATCATTCCCCCTATCAATAATACCAGTTTGGATTAAATTAGTATTCGACAATTTACAATTCGTATTTCCAAAAAAAAAGTCTTTCTGTTAATCTATTTACAATATATAATCGTATGCATACAGCACGTGTGCACAAAGTAAAAAATTTCAATTTGCATAAAAACACTTTTCAGTTTGGAATATTTATGCAATAAAAATCTGTCTGTCAACTTTACTAATACAATTTACAAAATATATGTACATAATTATGTTGATTTAAAGTATATGACAATGACTGTGTTACAAGTAAATTGTTGTTTGTATACGGTTAAATTGTGTGCATATACATATACCTCTGAACGCGTTCATCACATTTCATGTTGAACTTCATATAATTGTTGAGAACATATAATTTAATTAGAAATTTGTTAAATATAAATCGTATAATAAAACTTTTTGTTGCTTATTTGTAGAATACACTTTGGGAATTTTTAAGCAACATACGACTGTTTATATATATATATATATATATATAAATATATATATATATATATATATATATATATTATATATATATATATATAATATATATATATATATATATATATATATATATATATATATATATATATATATATATATATATATATATATATATATATATATATATATAAGTGCTGGATCTAGAACTTTTTGCACCCCATGCAAGTATTTTTAGGGGCCTTTTTTGATTTTGAAGTATAAATTGTTCTAAAGTATAAATGGTGGGAGAACACTTATTAATTTAAAAATACAAAACCTTTTATATTGTTATTTAAAATTTTTAAAATAATGTAAATATTGAATATTGAATATGTAAATACATTCAGAGAAAAAACCAAAGTAAAATTAACTAAAATGGCTTTGGTGAAATATTTCATATGGAGTTTTTAAAACTAGGTTATTTTATCTAAGTTATTGGGTTTTTTGTACATGGTGAAAGCATAAAAAGTTTAGTTGAATCTTCTAAAAAAATTTGTATGGTTTGTCTAAGTTTTAGAAAATTACTTTACTACAACCTTGTACAATTCATTGTATAATTAAGGCAAGTTCATATAAAATTTTTTGGCAAATCGAACTAAAATGACGTAACTGGATTTTCAAGACAGTAGGTAATTATATTTTAATTATATTTTAGTAGTTTTATTAGTGCGAAAAGTCTGGTGATGACTTCATGAAACACATACTAGTGAGAGTTTTGATTCTACTTGATTCTACAGATTCTACTTAACATTCTTGTACTTAAAAATGATGTTCCTGTTTATTTTGTAGCAGCGCGGTTTTATTTTATTTACTTGGTTTTAGTTTTATACATTCAAATATATACTTCAGTCTTAGTACTTTGGTAAATTGATTCAGCAACAAGTACCAATACAGTTTGACCGCCAAATTCTATTGGCGTTACTTAGGTATTCTGCCTAAGTAATGTAAACAATCATACAAGTTTTTGTATACATTTTTGTTTTTCACTTCCGTTTCGATCAAACATATATTGTCTTGTGCAATTACACATAATATTTCCAGTTGTTATTTTTCTTTCCTTTTCTTTCTCATGTATTTTTTTAAACAAGTGTATATGTGGTTTATGAGACAATAGATTTTTGTTATATATTATAGTATATTCAATAATTTCCATCTAAACGGTTGTGCTAACAAAATTAATTAATTTTAATTAGTAAAGAAAATACTAATATTATTCGTTTAAGTTTCTGTTGTTCAAAAAAAGTAAAAATTTGGTGAGTATTGTTTAATTTTCTAAGTCATTGATTTGGTGGTTTTTAAGCATTCGGTTGTTGGAATGCCATCACATTATGTGTCAACAACAAGGTCTCAAAAAGCCCTCGGAAGTGTGTGTATAAAGCACAAGCCATGAAGTAACTTGGTACACTAACATCACCATGCAAAGTAGTCCAATCAATTTATTTGTTAAGTACTGAGATCATACGAATTATTTATTTTTGATATTAAAGCAAACTTATTTTATTGGAAGAGGCGGTTTACCGCCAGGGTAAGCTTTGGGACAGATATCAAAGTAGAAAAAGAAGTTTAAAAAAGTTAGGAACCAGTCCAACAGGAACGAAAAGTCCAACAAAACTATCTGTACCCGAAAATTGGCGACTGATGTAACGATTGATCAAGGTAAACATAATTTATAAAGATATTTTAATGTTTTTCATAAATTTAGTTAAAATTTGTAACTACATTTTATGTAGTTAAGTGTGTATTTTAATAATATTTTGTTACAGATTTCACCCAACAGGAGTTCAAAGAAATGAAGAGTACATTAAAACATTTAAGAAAGTGGGATGAAGTACTGATTAAGTGGAAGAAGACAATTCGTTTTCGCCTAAATGAGATTGATGGAAATACTGACATAAACTTATTTCAAATTTTAATAGATTGGCCTCTGTACAAATATGCTCAGGCACCAGAATTAGTAATGTATATATATATATATATATATATATATATATATATATATATATATATATATATATATATATATATAAACATATATATTCATATATATATATATATATATATATATATATATATATATATATATATATATATATATATATATATATATATATATATATATATATATATATATTATATATATATATATATATTATATATATATATATATATATATATAATATATGTATATATTATATTGTTTTGGTTTGGTTTTAGTTGCATATAAAAATTATTATAATAATATAAAGCATAATTTTTTTATGCTTTATTTCTTACATTAGTTCCTAAAAACCAAAGATTTATTTTTAAATATATATAAAATATTATTTACTTGAATATCTTTGTATAAATATAAATATGTAATGAATTATTTTTATTTTTAAATACAGTATGTGCCTGATTAATGAATTAAATAAACTACAGATGTACCTTTATTTTATGTTTCTAAAGTAAGGAAAATGAAAAATAAATAAAAATTTATAACGTGCTATATTACGAATTTGAATTATTATATCATCTTTTCTAAATAAAACTGTTGATAGGTGCATTTATAAAATTGGTTTATAAAACATACATTTTAGTCGTTTAGTTTCAAGTTTTTGAAACATATGACTACCTAAAACTCTCAACCTTAAATAGTAATATATGAAAATAAATAATAAAACCTCATAAATTGTAAAATAATAAATAAAATTTCACTAAATATTAGATTTTTGTAAAATTTTTATTATTGTTTTACAAATTTCCATAGGAATTTTTTATTATATATTTTCATTTATTACTATTTCAGGTTTGGAATTTCACCTTAATCTTAATTAATTTTTCATCATACTTTTATGATAATTCTGCTCGGTATTAAGTTCATTTGTATAAATGCATGTTTAAACCATCTAAGAATTTTGGGAGAAAAATTAGCGACGACTAAGCAAAATTATACATGCATTTGTGTGTATCATATAGTATATACTTTGTTAAATTATCTAACTATATTGGGTCGATAAACTGCTAAAGCTACGATAAATTATACAGATTCCTAGAAAAAAAATTACCAAATAACTTGTACAAAACAATTGATGTAATGTACATTTTGTTAGAGAATAACGAAGTATGGCTTGACAAAGTTTTCGATAATTTACCTTATTGATTATAGGTGAATTAACATACAAATAAATTTTGATCGTTTATTCAAAAATTTCGATGGATCAATATTGCCAAGTTACTTGAGTGCGCTATACTACGTTTTTGTTGATTTTACATAAGCTTTTGGCTCAGTGATATTTTTATTATTTACATATATGTAAATAATAAAATATAAACTGAAATTAAACTTTTCTTGCCTACAAATGGAACAATTTTATGTATTCTTCTTTCTAATCAATCTAACGTAGTTGTAACTTCCATTCGTCAAAAGGACGTGTCAATCGGTCTAATAGGGTGCTCTTAAATGACGTACATTTATTCTCCTTGGGTGGGTCCTATAGAAAGCCATCAATATCTTTCTACATGCCAAGCGTGGAGAGATATTTTGTTTTATCAGATATTTGTTATATACCTAAGCTAGATCATTTAACCAAAATTCTTGTAGCTTGATTTGCCTGGCTGTAATCTCTATCAAACCAGGCAGCTATCGCACATCTTGTTGTTGTTACTGACCATGTTTGTTTTACTTAAAATGTCATATCAAATTATGATGGGACAAATAAATTCATATTCTCTAATTTGTGCTAGGGCCATTGCCTCATATTTTAAGGTGTTTTCGAATTCACTAATTTCATATACATCAATTAAATCATGTTAAATTTTCCAAGTTCATATGTTCGAAGAGAATGAAGCGTATTGATTTTTGATTCCCATCTGATAGCACACAATGGTTTAAGTGTTATTTTGACACATGTACTTAAGATGCCGCAACGTTTTCTTGTAGCTCTAAAAAATATATATAACTCTTGAATAATTTGAAAAAAGAATATCGTCTGAACGTTATGACTTTGAACATCATTGTGTTTCCTTTTTATATTCGCCCCATTTTCATAACCTTGTCCTCGAATTTTTTTAATACGTAAGAATAGTTCTTTAAGGTTCTCTTAACATTAGTTGTTGATAGAACTACTCCTGCAGAGTGAGCTACTGGTAGAAATGCAAACAAATGTTCCTCTACGGATACTTTATTTTCATCATCCTTGTATGAACAAACAGGATGACGATTGTCATTTGCTCGGAGTGACTCATGACTAAAAATTTTTTTTAGAAATTAAACATGAATATTTTTCCCTAGTAGAGTTTAAGAAGCTTCTGAAGTTTCGGCACCCTAATTGATCAGCACTCTTATGCCAGGCATAATCTATTATAAGGTTTAGTCGGTTCTTTATATATAAGCATGAATATATATATATATATATATATATATATATATATATATATATATATATATATATATATAAATATATATATATATATATATATATATATATATATATATATATTATATATATATATATATATATATATATATAATATATATATATATATATATATATATATATATATATATATATATATATATATATATATATATATATACATATATATATATATATATATATATAAATATATATATATATATATATATATATATATATATATATGTATATATATATATATATATTATATATATATATATATATATATATATATATATATATATATATATATATATATATATATATATATATATATATATATATATATATATATATGTATATATATATATATATATATATATATATATATATATATATATATATATATATATATATATATATATATATATATATATATATATATATATATATATATATATATATATATATATATATATATATATATATATATATATATATATATATATATATATATATATATATATATATATATACGAAACTGTCATGGTTTTTACTGTGCATTTACATAATCAACCTATATTTGAGCATTTATTTTGAAAAGTCCAATAATAAAGTATATAGCTATTTCAGCCATATATAGCGCATTCTTACTATAAACTAAAGTCCTTTTACCAACTTATTTTTTACGATGGAGTTTCATCAAAAATGTATCCAGTAAGTCTTCTAAATAAGAACCATTTCTATATCAATACAACATATGCTAATTAATTTCTAGATTTTAATAATCTGTTTGACCTTTACAATACTTATAAGGTCACAATCATCGAAATATCAAATTGTTTAGAATAGAAACGACCGTGCTTTCATCGATGTACAAATACTCTAAGGGCATTATTGAAACAGCTATATAAGCAACAGCCATCAGAAATATGCGTACGTTACATCAATTCGTTAGAAGGTTTATCAAAATGTTAACCAACTACCACATATTAAGAATGCAGCAGCTAAAACTGTTACCACAAAAAATACATAGCTAAACAGGAGAAAAGAGTTTGCCGAAGATAATCGTATTATCACTGAATAAAGTAACGCACTTTCAGTTGGAAACTATATTAATAAACAATCATCACCCAGGAACGAAGAGGGGATGTTACAAGACTAGAAGGAAGTTAAAGTACAATAAAGTGGCTCGGACAGTATCCCATCTAATCTAGGTTTGTAATACAGGTAGAATACCAGAGAGATAGAAAAAAAAAACGACTATAACAATCCCGAAGTAAGACTATACTTAAGAGAATGCAAAAATTTGACAGGAATCTTTCTTCTTAACAGCATAATAAAAGTATTGGCTATGCTCATCCTAAATAATCTGGCTAAATGATCTAGATTACTCAAATAATATAAACCTGCTTATACAACAAATTGGGATGTTCAGAGAATTGGTCCAAAAAAATGGTTTCTCAATCAAAATCAGAAAGACCAATGCCATACTAATGCACTAATTTACGCATCAATCAAGAAAAATTTGAACAGGTCGAAAAATTCGTATACCTTGGTTGTACAGTGGCTCAAATAGATGGCACTGAAGAAGATTTAAGTAAAAATATTGCCGAAACAAAAAATAGCTTCAACATGTGCCCCACGAGATCTAAATCATTTCAGCACTGTCAAGTAATACAAAGATACGAATATCCAATGTCTTTGTAAAATCAGTACTACGAATGGTTGTGAAACAAATCACTCATAGAATCACATGGTCTTCAAGTATTTGAAAATAAATCCGTCAAGCGATTAATAAGATGCTTTTGGCCAAACAAAAAAAGAAGACCTCCTTCTACAAACAAGGCAAATTTACGAAGAAACAGAAATTAGAAAATAAAAAAGGAAATAAACACACTTCGAAAGCAATCAAATGACATGACCAGGATATAAATAGAATGACACCTACAAGGGCGAGAAAAGCTAAAAGAGCACCGATGATATGAAAAATAGCTATGCTTACTGAAACTAACAGCCCTCAATAGATTGAGATAGTCCAGTCTAGTAAAGAAGGTTTATATGTTCTTAAATTTTAATCTCACTTTATAAATGCGTAATCAACGGTATAATTTACAAACCTTTAAGAAGCTTTATCATTGGTACAAATTAAAAGAAGAAAATTTCTTTAGTCTGACAACGGCCATATAGCGACATAAACATCGTTATTTTGATGGAGAGAATTTGTGCAACAAATTCAATGATAGACAATTTTCGCTATTAACTAAAATTGCATGTACCAAATACCCAATTCTAATTATATTTTTATAGAAACGTCATAAAATATTTTTGAATTTTAAAATTAACACATAAAATTGTCATTAGTATCTCGTTGTTAAATTGCTACAAATAATTTGAAAAACGGATAATATTTATTATGAAATATGATAAATAAACCGGAAAATTTTCATTTTTCCGACTGAACAACAGAGCAAAAACATAAATATTTTTTTTGCATATCAGAATTATTAAAATTGTGTAAATTATATTATATTTTTAAAATAATGTTGAAAGGAAGTTGAAAATAATAAATGGATTAATGGTACAACATTGATGGGGAAAATTGATTTTTTTTACGGCAAATACAAAATAAAAAAAATCAATCGAACAAACTTTTAAATATGCTTTAAATGAAAATGAAATATTATTAAAGGTGAACGTACGCGGATTCGATTTTATTAGATATGTCAGATAAAAGTTTATGTTTATGCCAAACAATTGGTGCAATGGGTATAGCTGCGGTGTTTGGGACGGAAGGTACCGAACGGACGTGGGATGTAAGGGGATTTTTTATAACTTGATTGATATCGGTGTAGATGGTTCATTAAAACCTAAGCTGTACTCGTGCATCCTCAATTTGGCTGGTGACGGCGCAAAGAAGGATGTAAAAAACCAACCACGAAATATTTGGGTGAGCTTTGCGGCCCTAGAACAGATTATATGGAGTAAAAACTAAAAAAAAAATCATAGTTGATAATATTGATAAGATTTCGACTAAATTTCATCTTTCGAAAAAAAAGTCATATTTGCAGTTTTGTTTGGGGTGTCTTATTCCCCTAAAATATACTTCACAGCAATATATGGTTGATAAAATAAACTGATTTTATAAAGACGACAATCGACCACAAACAAAAAACCGATTCAATCATTGCACTTACTAAAATGCTGCATTTTCCTTAAAAAGAGGGTTTAAAACCGTCGCAGACATAACTTTTTTGATAAGAAGTGCCGTTTGGTTATCAAGTTACAAATTAAAACCGTAAACAAAGCACACACTGCTTAATTTGGCAAAACATGGCAGTACTTGCTAGAATACAAGTAAAGTGTTTTTTACAGCACTTAAATGGCTCTTTCACACCTATTTCTGGTGCATTTCAGAAGCTGAGAAGTGAATTTTGTATTACTGAAACCCATTCTCTAAGGAATTCTACCAGATTGTTAAGAATTTGTTAAACATTCTAATGAAGTGGATTACATTTGATTGCAGCTTTTAGCGGGATATTTTGTAGAAATCTTAAATATCTACCACTTTACGACCTTTTTCTAAAATTATTGTATAGATTTCGTCTTCAATCGATTTGATCCGGCATATATTTGGATTCTTCCTTCCTTACATTTTTTACAACCAAAGTGTTGACGAATATCAGTGTGTTTGTCCTTGGACTACACTCAATTTTCGCCATGTAAATCGTGCTCTAAAACGAGATCAGCTGCTTAAAACACGATTTATTTAACGATAGCGCAAATAATATGCAAGTGACGGTTTTTTTAACTACCCATAAAATCGCACAATTTTTATATATAAGAACGTGGCCAATTTCCGTCTCATCTTCTTTAAATATCGGAAAATACATTCATATTATGGCATTTTAATGGGCCGGATATTCTAAAATTTCAGATCTCAGAAGCAATATCAAACCTTGTGCATTTGCAACAAATATATAATTTAGCCAACTGCCTCTCGATATGGCATGCTTTCAATCAGTTTCAGCCTTTAGTTTTCGCTTAAATTTTTGTTCAACTTGCTCTTTCGATCAGCCAACGAGATGATTAGGTTACGTTCAAAAATCCAAATTTGTTCAAAGTATTAGTTTTCTACCAAACTTATTAATTCCGTCTTGTCATTTCAAAAAAATTAAAATAAGGCTACTTGCCTGTCTCAAATTCATCATGCTGAAAAAATGCTTTAACAAATTCGATTATAGTCGATTTTCCCACGCATTGTTGTTTGAAAAAATTAACAAGTTTTCGACTTATAAGCAACGGGAAAAAATATTTTATCGCGATATAAATAAATACACGGATCTATATTGCGTCGTGCTTATACTCAAATTATCATGGCATCATTTAAAATCTTTTCTTCAACGTCACCATAAAGAAATTCAGTAATTAAAACTAAAATTAAATTATGAAGACAGTCATCAAAATACAAATCTATAAATATTCTTTCGACTGCTGATTCTTGGTTATTGACTATATCATTTTGCAACTATTTGTTCGTTATAACGAGCCATTTTAATCTGTATGACTTTAAATACCAATTATAATTTTTGGTTTTTCGGAAGATCAATCAATCTTCAAGTGATATTGTTCATAAATGATTGATATTCGTCATCCATTGCTATCAATTTTCGACGTTTGGTTCATTCTATGCATGTTTTGTAATGATCGATCGATCATGCAAAAAGATTTTCTATCAACGATTTTTTCACCTGCCAAGTATACTTTTTTGATCCAAAAAATTATATTTCGACTGATTATCACGCAATTTGAGTTCGCATCATACTTTCAATATCCCATAACCCCAATACAGCAGAGAAAACATAAGTTTCTTCAATTTTGCATTTAGTGTTTTTTTTTTCGTCCGGTACTTGAATCATTGCTTGCGATCCAAAAATTCGCAAGTGATTTAAATTTGGTTCCGATCCTGTTCAAAGTTTGTCGTTCAAAATACCAAAAAGAGATCGATTTTTTTTAATATGTCGCGGATCCCATTTTATTTATTTGAAAAATTCATCTTGCACGCTTGGGGTCAACGTTAGAATGGTTTGCTTGGCAAGTCCATTTGCTTTGGCGTATATATGGCACGGATAATTGTCTGCTGATACGACTCGAGTTGACGTTAAATTCGGGTCTATTATCAAACTTATTTTAAAATTTTTTGTTTGCTAGTTTGTTTTGAACGAACGCTTTTTGAAAAATTTATTCATAAATTTGTTAAAAAATTAGTTAGTCATACGGCTAAAATCATCCATTAAACCGCACACCAAACCAAGATGCAATTCTATACGCAACTTGGTTTCCTTTGAGACACTCGTCAAATGATTTATCCACTATTTGGGATAAATAAAATGCCAAAAGTAGCGCTATATTTAATTTTCTTCATGTATTATGAATAAATGACCCATAAAGCGTCGATGTCGCATTTCAGAATCTTTGATTGACACAATCGCAATGTTTGCCATATGTTTTAGACATATAAGGCGATAAGCTTGCGCTTGCTTTTACATCGCCCAACAATTTAACTGTGCTGCACTACTTAACTTTCATCTTTTTAATGTTTGCTGATGATTTTTGTTAAATCAGTCACAGCCGCAGTTTTCTAGCTTTTTCTTTTCTAGACAATCTGTAAGATGTATGACTTTTTACAAGTAGCAGCGAATAACTTTAAATGTTGCTTGGTCTTTGCCTCTTTTATTCAATGCATTCGATTGGCCAAAAAATGCGTCTT
>OY744477.1:154081823-154185652 GCA_963556175.1 Tipula confusa
TCTTTTCTCCCTGATATCTTTCAAGTTATGGATATCTCCGATATTTGTTCTAGGTTTATGTTGAGCCTGGACAATATAAAAATATAAAATAGCTGCATATTTTGGATAATAAATAAGCTATTATTTTTAGATTAGTAAAATAAGCATTAGCAAATGATTATTTTCTATTTACTTTGAACTTGCAGAAGTTATTTTTATGAGTCCAAGATAAAGTCATTGATTGAAATTGCGAAGGTTTATCCAATGTTAAATAACACTTGAAAAATATGTAATGTTACTTGCTAAATACAAAATAAAATACAGCCCCATATAATCCAATATAAGAGCAGCATATGATATAGTAATAAATTAGTCATACTTTGAGAAAACCATAAAAAATGTCAATAAAGTGATAAACATAATGTTATAGGCGAAGAAAACACAGTTAATGGTATAAATAAAAAAAAATATATAAAAAGGATAGCGCCTCACATTAGGTATTTACATGCAGGAAGTTAAAATTTACCTTATACTTATCTACCGAAAATTTCTCGATTCAAACACAAATTTACTTTTGTGTCAATAAACTTACGTAACATTAAAGTACCATTTTGATTGGTTTTTAGCAGTCGAACAAAAATATTCAATACGCTATATATGGGGTGGAAGTGATAAATGTTCCAATAAATACTCAATAATTTTATCATTTAAATAAAATATACATTTCGAAGTATAAAACCCATAACGACGGTTATAAAATAAAATGAGACTGGTTTTTTGAACTATAAGTGATATTTTTTTATGTACGTAATGCTTTTTTGGAATAAACTAAATCATGTAATAATTTTTTATTGTAATAGTAAATGGGAAAAAATTATTTATCGGTCTTCTGTGGGTTACTGAAAATTCGCAGTTTAATTTTTAAAAGAAATGAAATCTTAAAGTACCGCACTATAAAATTAAAATGTATTGATTGTATCAGATGACACAACCACATTCAAATACTATTAACATTACAGTTAAATTTGGGGGTATACATATTTTTGCAATCAACATGTCGATGACACTCTTAAAGTTTATTACTTTTCGATAAAAATCACTTATATACAATTTGATCACACCTATGTTGTTCAATTTTATGGTGTATGGGCTGGAAAAGATAAGAAGTTTTATGTTAAATATTCATAAAAAATATATTCTAATTTTATTTTTCAATAAAACCAACACTAAACCTTTTAAAATGTATGTAAGGCCCCTAAACGATTGTGATAAAAAAAGATAAAGTTATTTGAAACAAAGTAATTTTTTATTCGATATAACCAAGTATATAAGAAAGGGTTTTGCATTATGGATGCGTTGGAGAACCATCAGATGTGTAATTAATATCTTTATACAGAAACGATAAATACCTCTGATAAATTTAAACCAGCATCAAATTTAAAGTGTCAAAAATTACGCAGCTTTATAAAAATGTGTACTCTTTGAAAGCTCATCTGAAATCTACAACTTAAACTTCTACTAATATTCATTGAATCCAGTTCATTAATTTGTTTTATCTAGGATTTACAATATTGACAGACTGTGATTTATATACGAAAAAACCGTATATATACCGGAACATCCTTTTACTTTGGATAATTTACCTTTGAATGGTTTTTGATGAACTATTCTGTATAATTTATTGTTTTCTAGGCGGATCAAAAAAACTTTTGGAGGCTCCAAACCATTTAAAAATTATTATACTTTTTTTCAATAAAATTTAAATTTCTGCAATAAAACATTTTATTATGTTAATACTTTGATTTATGCATTAAACATATACATCAATATAATTAAAAACTGTTCCTGATCTAATCTCATCTATGAACCAAAATACTTCAATGTGGTACACATAAAAATGTGAATAAATAAAATTCGAAAAATCGATTTAAAATGTAAACAAAAATGTAATACGATAATCATATAATCGGGTTTACGACTATTCAAATCCTGTTTGGAAAAATTCACAAAAACAAATTAAATTTTCAAAAAAAGATATATTGACACAAAATTCAACATAAAAATCGTAACCTACATAAACTCATATATGGTCTGTTGTACACAACATATATACATATAATCAAAATATAAATTCATTCGAATTGGATTTAGCGAAATTGATATATACGAGGATAATATTTGAAAATATGGACGTAGTCCCATTTGAACATTTTTTTACATTTTAAATTACAAAATTAATTTAATATTATTATGAGAGGAATTGTTGCTCCAAGCGTGACGACGAGTGCAAATATTGAGTTCTTGATAAACCGAAATTTGGTATGTGCGGATGTAAATCTCTTTGTATCCTTCACAAGGAAAAATATATGAAAAACTCAGGATAAAAATCTCAGGCACTATATTCTTACTTTTATGTCAAAAATCGTCTTTTTTAACTTGAAATGGATTGATTAAAAAAAGACATCGATGAATGAATTTGAACTTGTCATTTTTAATATCTCGTTTTTCATCGTTTATATAAATAAAATGTCAAACTAATTGTATGCTACCAAAAATATACAATAATAACATAGTAATAAAGTGACAGTATTATAAATATAAACGATAATTGATTAATAAATTGAAATGGATGTTCGATTGTAAGTCAGATAATAATAAATGTATTTGTGACGTATTCGTTACGTTTTTGATTCTTTGTGGTGGTTTAATTTTCTTGTAGGTTACTGCGTTTTGTGAACGAAGTTAAGATTTGATGTAAAACGCTACATAACATATTCCCCTTAATTAAATTGTTGGGGGGAAAGAAGGTGCATATTTGATGCTGGCCGCTTTAACGTTGATTTTTTAGAGCAAATAGTAGCTGTTTTTACTACTCCATAAATTCCGGAATGTACTTCTATGACCTTGTCTAAAGGCCAATTTGCAGGTGCACTTAAATCATCATTTATTAGTTCAATATATCGTGAACTTGAAGATTGGGCTGTTTAAATTTGTATGTGTTCTCTACTGTAGTGTATGAAGGTATAGTCTCTATACAATATCGGTTATAATATGATTGTACCAGCTGAGCTATTGTACAAGTTGCAATCGAGTAAGTCGTGACATTGAAGTGTTCGTATGATGTGTATCCGACACCAAAAATGCTGATCCCATAATCGATAAATGTGAAGGTGTAAGAGGATCTATACTAATTGGTTCCTTATTGCTTATAGCATATAATGGTCACGAATTTAATTTGCTTTGAATTTGGGCCAATGCCGTCATCTCCTCGTAAGTCAAATTTGTTGCTCCTCGTAAGTCAAACAAAAGTTCCTTGTAAGGTGTATTTTAATAAATCGAACTGCTCGCTTCAAAAGTCTGATGTGTATTTAATGACTTCGTTCAGTAGCTTATCGGAATGTTATATCCTGCAAAACTCAGTCAAAACATGAGTGGCTCCACGAAAACTAGTTTCGTTGTCAGAAAATATTTCAATAGGTACTCCTTTTTGTGACACAAATCTCTTTAATGTGCCCATAAACGTAGGAGTCGTCATGTCCCCAGCTTACTGAATGTGAAGGGCCTTCATAGAGAGGCAGACGAAAACTTCAATGTATTCCCTTTGGTAAGTTTAGAACCTCTGGCACGCGTAGACGCAATCATTATAGCATTATCGGGCCCACGTAGTCAACTCCAATCCTCCTTGAAATGGTAAATTGCTTAATTCATGAAGTAAAGTGTGATTTGAATTATGGAAACAGGTAATACACTTTCAAAGATATTAGTAGCGATAACCCAGAATGCAAAGGTTTGATATGCAGTTGGAAGATCGGATGGATTTTCGTGATTTCAGTTGTGTCTTCAGGTTGCAGTTGGAACTAATTTGTATAGATTAGCGGTCCTTTTAGGCTACATGTACCTTCTATCTTTTTGGTGGGCCTGATTGAAGCCAAAACAAAACAATGGTTGAATCAGACCACATGTATGTTGGAATTGTTGCAAATTCGTACGCTTCACAGACCTTATGGCCATTAACTTGGTTAATAAATTAACTCCACAAAGCTCAAGTCTAGGAAAACTCACCAACTGAATTGGGTGAACTTTACTGTTGTTGTATATAGTTACGTATGTTTAAAATTTTGTTGTCGAAGATTACACGAAGTAAAACACAAGTAGTATATGCTGCTTCACTTGCATCAACGCGAAACCATGCAATTCGATTTGACTTTGGTTAAGTATGATGCATCTTGATATTTGAATTTCTTTGATGGTTTGGAATTCCGCTTGATATTTCTTCATCCCAAGCTACTTTGGCTAACCACGAATACTGCATCATTAGTTTTGCTTTTACTGTGAAAGGCCACAACCAGCCAAGAGGATCAACAATTTTTGATATAATTGAAAGGATTGTTCTTTTATAGTAAAAACAGTAGACATAGTAATATTGACGTTGAATTGGAATGCATCATTGGCAGGATTATATGTTGTTGGTCTAAGAATGAAATTATTCGATTATGATCTGCTAGTTTGTATGAAATTGATTTCCAATTTTTCTATGAGAAACCATGCCGTTGGACAAATTGTAATTAAATCGGCTTTTAGGCGGCCAGCTTTAACTTTATCTGTGACCACTGTTAGAATATCATCCACATAAATATTCTATTTGATTATTTTAGCTACTTTAGAATACATAAATTTATTTTATTTGCAACATGTAAAAAAGCACACATATTTAGGACATAAACCGCTCATGCAATACCGTATATTACGGTTTGAAAGCCAAATTAATCCATCTAATTATCTTTAAACGTCCTTCATAATATCTACTCACTAGTATTTTGTTTGATGAGGTGCTACCAAAATCTGTCTTTACATCTTTTCGATATCCGGTGATAAGTTAACCCTTTGCATGGACTAATATTTGATATTCCCCTAAAATTTCTCAATACATGGTCTGTTTCCCAAAATGATGGTCTGTTGCCAATTTACCCTCCATGGCCAATAATCTAAATTTTGCGGCATTGTATAGGTATATCTCCTAAGTTCTATATATCAAACTTAAACGGAAGTTGAACGATAAATCTTCCGAAGTTATCACATTTGGTTTCCCGCATATGTGCTCACTTTCACTCTATTCGATTTCAATTGTGATGTTTACCAGCATCCAGAACCGTTTGAGACTAAGTCCAATTCGTTATGTATTGACATTTGGATACTACGTCACTTTCCGATATGCAATTTCTGAATTTCCAGGAGGCGCGAAGACAATCCAACCAAAAATTGTGTTTTGTGCTACTGGTGCGTCTGTTGAAGTCATTAACTGATCTTGTCTTAAAATAAGGAAGAAATAATTTGCCCCCAAAAGATTGTATATTTTTCTTACTGTAGTATTTAGGGTCAGCCAGTTGTAATCTTTCTTAAGTTTTCTAACATTTTTTTATCGCATATCGCTCGTAACGGGAAGTTGTTGTGATACTGTGGAGATTAAATGCATTTAATTGGAGCTTAGTTGCATCATCATACTTAAAATGGATTGTAAATGTTGTGTCTAAACTCTGTAATTTTTTCTGGGGCCGAAGCTCTCCCAACTTTTTCGCGGTTAATTTTTAACGTCCTGTCTTACGCCGTCACCAGCCAAATCAAGGACGCATGAATACAGGTTCGATTTTAAATCCATCTGCACATTTCATTGCTCCAGCCAGCTTGTACTGACATGGATGATGGTTCGGCCCATGGATTCTGCACTCCAACAGGGGTCATAGTTTTGTTCATCATCATCACCGATCGTAATCAGGTGATTAAAAGTCCCTTTTGCAACCCTCCCCCGTTGGGAATCGAACCCGGTCCCTCCCGTCCTAAACACCACAGCTTTAATCACTGCGCCAATTGCTCGGTGATTGTAAATGTTGTTTTTCCCTTTGTTACTGTATTGGAAGTTGCAATGTCACCTATAATGAGATTAACCCTATGTCTTGGTAATTTTAACTTATAATTAATGTCGCCTTCAGTGGCAAATGAGATCTGAGACCCAGAATCTAATAAGACATTTGCATTCATGAAGGTGCCCGTATTAATCGTAGATATGAACCACAGTGGTAGGCCATATTGCATATCCTGCACTTGCTAAATTTGATATGACACCTTGTTCTTCAAGATTGGTTTTGTGGTACGTTATTGTATTATTTTGGTTAATTTGTTGGTTGCTTGGCTCTGACAGTAGCGCATCATCTATTGTATTTATTACATTTCCATGGATGACATTTCGATAGATGAATTGGTGGTGCTACTTACGGCTTCCGTGATACTATCATGTAGCATGGTGTGATGTCTGTGGATAAACAATTGAAGAACACATTGTGTTTACATACTTCAAAACGTTTCTCATTTGAATCTAACGATCGGAATTTGAAAGGAAACTCCTTGGCTTGCAGTAAGAGGCCACTAAATAAAGGTTGAATAGCAGGCCTGACTACCCGCATCCGTAAAAACCAAATTTTTAAATATATCAACAAAAAGAAAAATGGATACCGCTAACAAACTGACCCCCGCTTATGTTAACGGACTATAGCAGTTTATGATTAGTACGTGGAATGTGCAGTCGCTTAGAAAACCAGGCGCGATGGACTGATAAATGAAGATGAGAAAGCATAATATCAGAATTTGGGTAGCAGTAGCAATATGGGAACATGAATGCTGCCCAGGCGGCTTTAGGTTTGGTAAAAATTAACCCAAAAATGATTAGTTTGATGAGGAGTACCTAGCAAGCGATTCTTGCTAGGAGAACTGCTAATCAATATTGTAGACTGAAACAGCGTGAGTAAAGAAATGCTTAAGTCTTAAGGATACAACAACTCAGCAATGAGCATAGTTTGCGTGACTTCTTCAAACCTAGGTATATCGTCATTCAGGACCAGGATGAAAACTTCCATGTTATCATCGATGCAGTGCTCGACCAATGGAAAAAGCAATTCTTGTTTTTACTGAATGTTCAAAAACTGTTGAATGCTGTATTTGACAGTTGTCAAAAACAGACTGTGAAGATATGCTTAGAGGACCCATCCTACGGAGAATTCACTCTAGCTATGTAGATACTTAAAAAAAACATTCTCCTGGGGTTGATTGTATTAATCCTGAAATCTTGATATTCGGAGGGGATATTTTGTGGAACTAGCTTTTCGAACTCGTTCAATTAGTATGGCAAAGGGAAATTATACAAAACACCTTGTTACGTACATCAGGTGTTCTTGGATTTCTAACAAGTCTATGGCTTAATCTATCGGAATAGCGTAATGTTTTCTTTTCGATTTCTGGGAATACCTGACCAATATGTGCGTTTATGTAAAATGACAGTAATGCCGTCACAATGTTTCAACCAGGTTCTTGCTTATGCAGAGGATATCTGTATAATACGACTGAATGGCAACGGTGTAAAAAAACAAAAAGATCCACTTGTACGATTAGAGATCATAAGACGCAATGGATTTTAGTAGCGGCGATCACACATTTAAAAGAGTGACAAGTTTCCGATGTCTCGGATTCCTTGTCATATGATAGCTGTGATGAGGGATTATTAAAGTACGTCTTGTCATTGGCAATCGTCCTCTGTATGCCTTACGTCCACTGCAAAAATTCAAAATACCTTGCAAATGCCGACAAGCTGAAGTTGTACAAGGTGTTGATCAGACCCGTTGTTATGTATGGGTGTGAGAGATCGACGCTGGCGAATGAGTGAGAGTGATGGTTAATGACATTCGAAAGAAAAATAATGCTATTGATTTATGGCCTCAAACGCGACGATGACAACACTTACCGAGTTCATACAACCACGAGATCAGGAATTTATTGAAAATTCAATAAAACGACAGCGAGTACGCTGACTCGGTCACGTTCTGCAAGCCGATTTTAAACAAATAGTTCAGCAATCTCTGAGAGGTGAGCAGCCATTTGGCAGGCGAAGAGTTTGCTGTCGGCGATGATGTTTTCGCGGGATAGAGAACAACCGAATCCGATGGAGCCAGAATTTTGATAAGGAACGGGCCAGCAACGAATTGGTAAAACGTCATATTGTTATTATTATACACAACAATGAGGTGTCCATGTTATTCATGCAAAATATTTACTTGTTGGACTACTAGGGTTATTGGCTTAGTAGTCTTCTGTTTAGTCCAATCAACAGGAACAGCTTTCAAAATCTGTGTCCAAGCTATATACCAAGGCCATTTCTGATTTCCTTGTAGTTTAAATTGATCTTTCTTTAACCAGACGTCGTAGAGTAAATTTTGCTGATCTTATCTGTATTCGTCATAAAACACGTAGAAATGCGTCAACTAAGGCATTAATAAACTATTAATAGACTATAAATTAGGCATAATATATTTAACATGCAGTCATTTTGTCTTTTGATGCGTTTGTATGAACTATTGTTTTTGTCATTGCCACCTGGAGACATGCATAACAATTTATTAAGAGAATGGCACCAATTTTGCTGATGTGTGTAATATATTTTGAATGAAAGTCGAACCAACGTCCAATTATTATCATTTATATTTTACATATACATTTCAAGTCGGGTAGATCAACGATTATGGTAACTACTTCCTTTTACAGTAACAAACTAAAAAACGATCAAAAAGCCATCACACTATTTATACCACCAGGTTTTACTTAATCAAATTCTCTAAAACAATGACGCGCCAATAATAAAAAAATAAAAAAATTTAACGACAGTTTTAATGTTCTATATACTATGAACCTGTGTACAAATAATAATAACTGACATTGATTTATTGATTTAATAAACAACAGCCATAATTTATTTATATAGTCTTAAAGATAACAGACATACAATTTTACAAATCATTTTTGAAGCTGTATATAAGAAAATCAATTTTAATATTGAATTTTGCAATACTGTGTTAAATTTATATTTCAGTCATTTCGATAACATCATTAAATTGATATTTGTAAGACATCTTATCATAATATAATTAATAGATGTTATGCGTAGGATTTTATTTCGCTGAGACAGAATCAAGTTTAGTATTCATAAAGTGTATCGAACTGCTGTTCAATATAATTCGTTATTTTTTCATCAGTCTTACATAATTTATATTGGATGAAAAGTGATTTTAACCAATTTTAGGATCACCTCTCACTATCAATTGAGTGTATCTTACGACCGTCTAGTAAATACAATCAAGCTTTGTCCCCCTCATTCAACTAAATTGTATTGAAAAGACATGTTTCACATTGTTAATACTTTATACCATCACCATAAAAATACTCTACTACCAATCGTTATTATGTCAAAATATAAAATCCGCTTATATATTTCTTGTTTTACAAGGCAAACAAAACCAAGATTAATTCCGTTGATAAAACAAAATTGTCTATTGTCTTACAGATAATAACGAGCCATAAAATATTACAAATCATCTTCGCGATATGATATACAAAGAATTTTAATAATGAAGTTAGAAACAATGTCTAAAAAGTTTTATACTTTTGTCTATATATAACAATAACAATTATATAATAGAAATTTGTAAGACATCCAGCAAAATTAATTACTCAAATTTGAATGATTGAAAGAAAAAAAAAATGTGTCGCTTAGTAATTTTTGTTTATATTTCAACAAAATGAAATTACGTTTCCACGGTTCTTAATTTCCCCTCCCGTTAAATGAAAATATGGAGGTTATATATAATCTATAAAAGAAGCATTAAATTGATTAAAAATGTACTGAGGGGAACGTAAAAGAAATTAAACTAATATAACGCATATCGTATACAGTAAAATTAATTGTTGATCAGTTACGATTCCGTGTTGCTCTTTGTAACGTTCTAGATTATCATAATCAGCCAAATGTGGTCTACTCTAAAGAGCCCCAATCGTGAGAGCGACCACTGCCTTATATCACGGCCTTATCTGAGTTTGTTGTATCATCCATTTAAAATCTCCTCGGATATGTGATCAAGTCAGTGTACTCGCTATTCTTTTATTTCATAAAATTTTCAATATTAAATTTCTTATCTCGTGGTTAAATAGAACTCGGCAAGTATCATCATCAATACGTTATCATAACAACAGGTTTGATCAACACCTTGTACAACTTTAGCTGGTCGATAAATGAACAATACCTTTAGTTGTTAACAGTGGATGTTACGTCAACAAAGCATGACTGTAGCATGAGTAGTTAAGGATTTTGAGAAAATAACGAACGTCAAAAATTGTGCAAGCGGATCTAAAAAATCTTTAACAACATTACCACTCTCTTCAATTACACATATATCATTTGCATACACTAGGGTCTGGTTGAACTTATGACCAAATTTGTTATACAGAGGTTTCCCTTTTTTTAAGTGTATTTGCTATAAAACGGTGAATTTGATCGAATTGAACGTTTATTTATTTCAATAAAATTCAATTTACAATAATTTCGGTGATTTTGTGTCGAGTAAAGTGAATTTGAATAATATTTTAATGCAAGGATTTTGGTATAAAATGGTGAATTCGATCAGATCAATTTTTGTTTATAATAATTTCAGTGATTTTGTGTCGAGTAAAGTGAATTTATTAGGATTTTAAAGCAAGAACTTTGTGTATTTAGTATAAAACGGTGAATTAAAAAATAAATGTTTACTTATTTTGATAAAATTGTATGTATAATAACTTTGGTATTGTTGTGTCGAGTAAATTGAATATAAGTATAACTTTCATGCACGTTTATTGTGTATTTGGTATAAAACGGTGAGTTCGACTGAACTGAAATTTTAGTTATTTTTAAAAAATTTTATTTATATTAATTTCAGTAATTTCGTGTCGAGTAAAGTGAATTCAAATAGAATTTTAATGCAAGTACTTTGTGTATTTGGTATAAAACAGTGAATTCAATCAAATTGAACGTTTAATTGTTTTACTAAAATTTTATTTATAATAGTTTCGGTGAGCTTGTGTCCAACTAAGTGAATTTAAAAAAGATTTGCATGCAAGCGCTATGTGTATTTAGCATAAAACGGTGAATTCAATTGAATCGAACGTTTAATTATTAAAAAAAAATATTTTTAATAGTTTGGCTGATTTTGTGTGGAGTAAAGTAAATTTAAATAGTATTTTAATGCAAGTGATTTGTGTATTTATTACACAACGGTGAATTCGATCAAATTGAACGTTTAATTAGTTTACTAAAATTTTATTTATAATAATTTCGGTGATTTTGTATCGAGGAAAGTGAATATAAATATGATTAATATACAAGTACTCTTTGTATTTGGTATGAAACAGTGAATTCGATCAAATTGAATGTTTTATTATTTTAGTAAAATTGTAAGTATAATACTTTTGGTGATGGTGTATCGAGTAAGTTGAATATAAACATAATTTTCATGCAAATCCATTGCGTATTTGGTATGAACGGTTAATTCGATTGAATTGAACTTTTAATTACTTTAATAAAATTTTATTTATAATAGTTTCGGTGATTTTTTGTCGAGTAAATTTAATTTGGATTTTAATGCAAGTACTTTGTGTATTTGGTATAAAACGGTGAATTAAATCAAAAGAAATGCTTAATTATTTTAATACAATTTTATTTATAATAGTTTTATCGATTTTGTTTCGAGTAAAGTGAACATTTAGATGATTTTGTTACAAATGTTTTGTGTATTGGGAATAAAACAGTGAATTCAATCGAATTGAACTTTTAATTATATTAATAAATTTTTTTAAAAATAGTTTTGGTGATTTTGTGTCGCATAAAGTGAATATAAATAAGATTTTAATGCAATTACTTTATTTATTTAGTATAAAACGGTGAATTCGATCGAATTGAACGTTTAATTATTATAATAAAATTTAATTAAAAATAATTTCAGTAATTTTGTGTTGAGTAAGTTGAATATAAATATAATTTTAATGCAAAGACTTTGTATATTTGGTATAAAACGGTGAATTTAATCAAGTTGAATGTTTAAATATTTTAATAAAATTGTATTTATAATAGTTTCAGTGATTTTGAGTAAAGGGAATATTTATATGATTTAAAAGTAAGTACTTTTGTGTATTTGGTATAAAACGGTGAATTCAATCAAAAGAAATGCTTAGTTACTTTAATACAATTTTATTGATAATAGTTTAAGTGATTTTGTTTCGAGTAAAGTGAACATTTAGATGATTTTGATTCAAGTGTTTTGTGTATTTGGGTATAAAACGGTGAATTCGATCGAATCGAACTTTTAATTATTATAATAAAAAAATTTAAAAATAGTTTCGGTGAGTTTGTGTCGAGTAAAGTGAATTTAAATAAGATTTTAATGCAAGTATTTTTTGTATTTGGTATAAAACGTTGGATTCGATCAAATTAAACATTTAGTTATTTCAATAAAATTTTATTTATAATAGTTTCGGTGATTTTGTGTTGAGTAAAGTGAATAAAAAAAAACAGATACAAAATAGATAGCACATAAATAGATAATAGATAGAAAATGGATAGAAGAAAGTTAGAAAATAGATAGCAAATAGATAAAAAAAGATAGAATAAAATAGAAACAAAATAGAAAATATATTGAAAATAAATAGAAAATAAAAAGAACACAGATAGAAAATTGATAAAAAATAGATAGAAAATAGATAGAAGTTGATAGAACAAACAAAGAAAAAGACAGAAAATAGATAGAAAATAAATAGATAACAGATATAAAATAGATAGAACAAATATAGAATATTACAGAAAATAGATAGAAAAAAGGTAGAAATTAGATAGAAAATAGATAGAAATTAATAGAACAAACAAAGAAAAAGACAGGAAATCGATAGAAAATAAATAGATAACAGATAGAAAGTAGACAGAAAAAAATAGAACATTACAGAAAATAGATAAAAAAAAGATAGAAAATAGATATAAAAAAATAGAAAAAGGCAGAAAATATAGTTTCTGTATATCTATAGATAGATAGAAAATATATAGATAGAAAATATATAAAAAAAAATAGATAGAAAATAGGTAGAAAATAGATAGAAAATAAATAGAAAGTAGATAAAAAATAGATAGATAACAGATAGAAAAAAGATAGAAAATCGATAGAAAAAAGGTAGAAAATAAATAGAAAAAATATAGAAAATTTAAAGAAAATATATAGAAAATAAATAGAAAATAGAAAGAAACATAGAGCAAACTATAGGTTGCATGAATATTTTGAGTTCCTTGGATTTGGAAATTTCAAAATGTTAGATTTATAATAACGTTTAGTAAAATGTGTTCCAAACATGCAGGCACAAGTTTTTGTGGACATTGAGGGTGCAATTGCTTTACATAACTTAAAAAATACTCATTAAGTTTTAAATTTCGATATAATTAAGTTTTCAATGTTAATGTTAAATCTATATTAAAATATGAAAATTGGTTCCAAACACATTTTTAAGCCAAAATATGTCAATTTTAAAGATTAACTTATGATCAGTGACGTTTCACAGCTTTTGTGGAATTTGGAATTAGAGTTGTGTCTGTTGTGAAAGACTATTTTGTCTTTCTGGTGTGCCTGTTTTTTAATAAGTTCTATAGAAAGTATATACTACTATAAATCGGTAGGGCTAATAAAAACCAAAATAGATTTAATTGATTCGATTATTTTGTCATCGCGGTTCATCTTCTACGTTTGATCTTAAACTTTTGATAATCACCTGTCGAGAGATTCATTGAAAATCACCATAGTTCCACAAAATTTTTTCAATAACCACTCCATAACCACAGTCGTGTATAAACATTAAACTCAACTAACGTATTCTATACCACATTGATTGTGAGATAAAATATTATAATGGTTATGATTAATGTACTGCGTTAAAATGATATGTTGTTTTCCAACATGATTTTTGAATGTAAAATGTAATTTTCGATCATTGACTCGTACAATTTAGTTGAAAAAAAACCGCATTCAACGTGCACATTTTATATTTCACCTAATTAAACATCTATGATGATTATTTATTTATGCCATATAGCTACAACATGATAACATTATATGATATGGTTATGTTCTGTTTATGTTTACTTTGTGTCTAATTAACCGTATATACTACTATAATTTAAATTATAAATTTGGTTATAAAAACACGAATGTATGGGTAGAGGTATTATAGATATATCAATTAATTAGTTTTTGAAAAATTATCTATTAAATTAGAAAATTTTACGTCCGCAACTGTTGGTTTTTCATATGTAGTTTTCAAACATACCATTAACTATTTTTGATCCAAATATATTTAATGTTAATTTATTTGAAGGTATTACAATCGATTGGTTGTATTTTGGATATAATTATTTATGTTGGACCAATTTATACATTTTGAATTTAAGATCACCTTCAAAACGTGCCAAAGCAACTTTTGTAGATTTTACTCTAGTGCGTGTATATAAAAAACATTACAAAGTACCATCATATTTGAAATGTATCATCTTAAATCTAAAGTAAAAATTTGTGTTCCGTTTATCAATATAAACGATACTAGTGGGCTCTGTTGAAAAAATCTAAAGCATAACAGGGTAAAAGTTAACCATTTACTGAGATTTTTTATAAGATCTTTCAAACAATATTTGTACAATTATTGGTGATCGTTGTAGGTGGTCAGCTCAACGAATGATTTGACTCAGAATTGGTTTCGGCGTTGCGGTCAGCAGTAGAGATCAATCTTAAGACCGTGGTGTGTTTAGGCACACACCTTAACCATAACTATACGATCGGTGATAACGACAGTTTTTCTGTTAAAAATTTTTGCTCTTATATTTTCGTTAAATCTCGAAGGTTCAATATCGGAAAGTGGCGTAGGAACTCTCCTGTTTGGACCATTGGTACGTGACGTTTAATATTGGCATTCACTCTGTTACCCGGAAAGCCTTCAGGAATCCTAGAAGGACTAACTGGAACAAATACGGGAAGTGTTAGTACGACTCTTACCAACCACAAGCACCTTTAACTTGTCCTTGAACACTGCTTGCCCCAAGAGAATACCTAAGTGAAAGCAGAAACCGGTATGGTGGTTCAGGGATTTGAGAATCCTTTGTATAGGGTGTAGGAAAGCATTCAACAGATCAAAAGGCTCTAGGGAAGCTCAGGATTGGGACTCCTATAAGGAGCATCTTAAAAAGTATAAAAATAATCTAGGAAGGCGAAGAGAAGGTCTTGGAGACTTTTATGTGATAAAATGGAAGGTGTTTCGGAGACCTTACTTCTCAGGAAAATCTTATCTACGAGCCCAACGAGCCCTAGTTACCTAATTAAACCAGATGGGCTGTGGACAACGTCTAGTGGGGAATCATTGGCGCTCCTGTTGGAAACCTATTTCCCAGGTAGTGTGAATGTGTCGCCGGAGCTTGGTAGGAACAGGGAAAATTTATCGTCGGGGTGTTCGGAGGAAATCGTGTGCAAAAATTGGATCCTATGGGCACTAAACGGCCTTAGATTCTATAAATTGGCAAACCCAGACAAGCTCAGTGGAATTTTTCCCATGGCTGGAGGTGATTTTCAGGAGTGTTTAAAGTTTAATTATATTCCTAGAAAATGGACGGATGTTGGGGTGATTTTTAAACCAAAAACAGGAAAAAATTCACAGGCCTACTCAAAGGACCTAAGAACTATAACTCTATAATCTTTTTTATCGAGTTGTTGAAAACATTAGAAAGACTGATTGACGTGTACATACGTGCAGAAATAAAACCCAGTAATTGGGCGACTTTTCAGCTTTCGTACTGGAAAGGGAGATCTGTGGACACGGATTAGAATTCCCTGGTGCGAACAATTGAGAAATCAATCCACTCGAAAGAGTACTGTATGGTAGACTTCCTCGATATAAAGGGCGCCTTAAACAATATTAGGTCGGAGGCAGTACAGGAAGGACTGCCTTTCTTAGATATGGACTACCTCTTAAGAAAGTAGATAAATCAGATGCTTGAATGCAGGATTATCAACGCGGAGATAGGGGAATCCACCATTAGGAAGCGAGTAGTTAGAGGAACTCCGCAAGGTGGTGTCCTATCACATCATCTCTGGAAAAAAGTAATCAATGGACTACTTTTGGAACTGTAGGGGGAGGGAATAGGGGTGATAGCGTATGCAGATGACGTAGCAATCGTGATCTCGGGTAGGTTCCTAAGCACGATTAGGGAAGTCATGCACACGCGCTCTTAATCATTACAAAGTGGGCTAGCAAATGTGGGCTGTATATAAATACATCCAAAACAGAATTTGTACTTTTCACCAAGATATATAAAATTCCGGTGGTCACCCCTTCTACCTTAAAAGGCACGGCACTGGCCTTTACTGATAAGGCCAGATTTCTGGGAGTAATTTTGGATAGTAGGGTAAATTGAGCGCCTAATATTTTAGAAAAAAAGTAAAGAAGTCTACCATGGTAGAAGGTACAAAGATAAGACCTGCTTGCTTATAAGCGGAGCACTGAGGACCAACCCTACACGTGCTCTGGAGGCTATGCTCTACCTTCTTTCTGTCGACATCTTTGGTAAGCAGAGAGCGGCCACTTCAGCTGCACAACTTTCTACCGTGTTTGAGTGGAAATGTCTACAGATAGGCCACTCGACGATTGGCAGTTCGCTTAAGGAGGACTTCGATAGGAGGACACTATCACTGAATAGTGATTACACAATACCGATTGTATGCTTTGAAAAAGGCTTCCGAACCCTTATCCGTGCTCAAAGGAATTCTGGGGGAATAGGTCGACAGCGGAAACTGGAAGTAAATAGTTCTACACTGATGGCTCCAAACTAGACGAAAAAATCGGAGCTGAAGTCTATTGTGACAAATTAAATGTGAATATATCCGTTCGGATATATTTCTTCCTGATCACTGCAGTGTGCACCAGGCAGAGGTGGTAGCTTTTGAGGAAGCGCTGACTTAGTTGATGCATAATGCCATATCCACAAAGAGATAAAACAATATTATGTGGACAGTCAGGTGGCAATCAAGCGGATGGAATCAGGTTCTCTGACGTCCATGGTGGCATTAAAATGCCGCTTATCTCTTAACGAGTTGAGTGAGCATCTCAATATCTCGAAAGTCTAGGTCCCTAGTCACTCAGACGTTCTGGGGAACTATAGGGCTGACAAACTGGCATAGAAAGGTACAACTCCCGAATTGAAATCGGAAAGGGCAAATCTGGGGAGGTCTATAGCAGTGTTTTTTATGGCGCTTAAAAAGGAGGCGTTAGCCTCGACTCAGAAGAGGTGGAATAGCACCATAACATGCAATGTAGCGCGGCAAGTCTGGCCGAAACTAGACTTAAAGCGCTCCAAAGCGCTACAATCCCTATAAGTAGACCTGACTTAAGTATAGTAGTGGGGGTGCTCACAGGACACTGCTTCATTGGAGAGCATGCGAGGAGGCTTGTGTCAATGGCAAATGGCTTCTGTAGAAGCTGTATGGATGAGGAGGAGGAAGAGACTGTGATCAACTTCCTCTGCTCATGCCCGGTGCTAGCTTACAGGAGGTACATACTTCTGGGCAAGTATTGTTTCAACAGGCTCATGAATCTTGAGAACTGCAATGTGCGAGATATCTTACGCTTTACATAAGTAGCTCTGAATGGTTCCAATGAAGGTGAAAGGGGAGTAGGATTCTTTGGTATTACAATGTACCGTAACCGGTCTAAATGTGCAGTAGCAGCCACACTAACCTAACCTAACCTAGCCTTCGTTAAATCTCTTTTTCATGTTGAACCATCTGATTTTACTTAGATTTATAGGATTTTTAAGTGGTAGCGTTTCTTGTATTCTCTACTTTCTGTTAGAATTCTGATTTTCTAATTCAAACCGCAATTCTTCGATATTTTGAATTATAGTCAGTTACCAAGGATGCTGAATAAGCGGTACGGTATATTGGAGGGAGATTCTCATTCCATAATTTGTTTTTTCTTCTTATTGTTCCCAGCTGGTAAATTAAAATAAGATTTATTGAAGAATTATGTGGCGGCTCTATTATCTCATCTGCCCGAACCTCTGTTAGTGCTTTGTCATCAAAAACCAGTAAAACGAAACCAAAATATTTCAAACAGTTACTGCAAAGCACAACTGTATTTCCTAATGCACTTTTGGACATTTTACAGTTAAAAAAATTCTCAAATTAGTTGAAAACTTAACACGTTACCAAGAGTTTGGTTTTTTTTTGTATATATCCATAAAAATTAAGAATTTTGAACATAACAAGTAACAATAAGCATAAAATTAAAAGGCATATTCAAGATTGGAATTTACAAAAGCATAGTAGCCTCTAAAGTTTGGTTACAAAACTCACGCAAATTCTTTTTTAAAACTCTATCATGGCGCCAGCTTTGATGTTTATCATCTCAATGTGTAGATCAGATAAGAATCAGACACCCAGATCATTTATTAATGGAAAAACTCTTTAAACTGGAATTCAGTTCAAATAATGGACACAAAAAATCGATGAATGAATTATCTAAAATTATATGATAAAACGATCCATTACCCAAATGGTGATCCAATTCATAACAACAGCTAAGGCAAGTTGTCAGCCGGTGACTAAAGCTTGCAAAAAATGGTAAGATAAACAGCGAATAACAAATTAATATTTCGCCCGCAGACGGCATCTTTGAACAAGATTAAAAGTTATTCTTACTAAATTTGAAATATTACGCCTAATTTATTTAAGGCTTCCCTCTTGAGTCATTAGTTTCTTAAACAATTTAAGAATTGTAGTTTAATAATGCCCCTTTAACATGAAATCTCTCTTCCAGCGCCTGAACGATGGAACAAAATATTATTTATCTTTGCATTATTAGAAAAATTCTGATGAAAAAACCTGATAGAATGCGTTTACAGTATAGAACGGAAAGTCCGTTTGATAAACTGCTGAAACAATTCTGTAATAAGAAGACAATTTTCAATACTTTTATCAACTAGTGCATGTGTGCTTAAATTTCACAGTATATAGATAAAGCTATTGGTATAACGTTTACAGAGACTAAATATAACTATAACTACCTTGGATCACTAGACATTGAAAAGTTCTCTCTAAATAATAATTAATTAAAAATGAAAATTTCAATGCACTTCGGACGAACGTCTTTTGCGCTTTAACTTTTCGATTTTACAGATTTACAATCAATAACTAAGTGTCACCGAGCGAATTACAAAAATGATCAAACATATACATTTAACTTTCCCATCTAAACCATTTTTAGTACGCCAGACGTTCCAATTGTTATTATTTAGCCGCATCTTCATTAGCAAAGTGTATAATATTTGATCCATAACGGTGAAATAATTCGTATATTCACAGTGAACTGTTATTAGAAATATGTATAGTCATATTACAAAGGTATAAATAAGTTTCGAAGCCATTCCAATTTGACCACAACAAGATCTTCCCCTTTAAATAATGATGTTTAGTGGAGATGTCATACAACCAAAATAACTGCAATTTAAACTCGACATTCTAAGACCAGTGTTTTTAAGATATCACTAATCTTAAAGACCAATTGTGCATATAGGTCTGGATCTTATATGGCTTATATGGAGATTTTGAAAGGAAAAGACCCAAGTTTTGAATTGTTCGCATTATTTCTCATCAATCTCTTAAATAAATGTTCTGTAAAAATATCTTTTGTCGCTGTCGGATTTGCATTTGAAACAAAAAAAAATTTTAATCGATTCAGCCATTGTAATACTTTTTGGAGTCTTTTTCATTCCCACTTTTTTTTGCTTAGTTATACCGCCTGCTGATAAACCACTTCATGATTTAGCCTTGTTAGGGTTATATTGGTGTAGTTATATTTGGTTAGTTATAGAAACTATAAGGCCCACGTTTTGCTGCAAATCAGTTTATTTGTGGGTATTCGCCCCCATTGAATGATGTTAAAAGATTTTTTGCCGGTAAACTGTGCTAAAAATACTATGCTATTATAACTATTAATTTTTTGCCAATCGCAACATAATTGAAGGTGGGATTGATTGTATTATTATCGTAACAGCAAAGGACAATAATTACTGGTTATTAAGAATTATGTTTCTTTTAATTCCATATTGACCTCTTTAGGCATTTTCCATATTCGGATCTTTCATAATTTAATAATTGTCGCTTTTTGATCCTCCCGTTTGATTCAAGTGCCAACTCCTTCATTTTAACCGCATTAAAATCGATTAACTCAGTTATAGTTTGGACTAGGTTAACACTAATAAACGCGTATCTGTGTACCGGGGTCAAAAGGTATCCCATATACATAATCATTATAAAATACATACAAAAAACTAAGATGAACTCTGGCATACGAATAATCCAGAACCGATGTGTCACTCGAAATTACGCAAAAATGTTTACGCATTCGATAGATTTGCCAAATTGGTCAACTCTTATAAACATTCAGGATAAAATCCACAAAAAGGTACATGGTCGTATTCTTCAATATATGGTTGGTTGCGGCTCATACAAAATCACAGCATATAAAATACATAAATGGTGGTTAAATTTTAAGGGCCGATTTTGAATGTGAACCACACCTAAACGTCAAGTTTTTTTCTGAATTTCATTTGACATTTCTCAATTTCAGATTAATTCAATTTGAACCATGGAAAGATACACAATCGAGCAACGCGTTAAAATTATTCGGGCTTATTATGAAAACATCAAACTGCATATCGTGCACTTTGTGATTTTTTCGGTCAATTTAATCATCCAAATGTGCTTACAATCTGAAAAATTGTGCAAAAATTTGAGCAAACCAGATCTGTAGGAGATTTTAAAACACCAGTGCATGCTCGTACAGCTCGTACTGCAGAAAATATTGCTTTTGTTCGCGATAGTCGTTGATGAACATTATGCATTAAGACTTGCATTTACACACTTAAAAGGTGCAATTGACTCAAGAACTAAAGTCTCTTGACCATTTCAAACATCGTCAATGGGCAGAATGGTGGCAAGAAATGGCAACAGTGGATGATCAATTTTTGAAAAAAATGATCTTCAGTGATGAGGCACATTTTCACCTGAGTGGATTTGTCAATAATCAGAATTGCCGCATTTAGGCGAGTCATAATCGAAGAGTGATTGTCGAAAAACAAATGCACCCATGAGTGACTGTTTGGTGCGGTTTATGGGCTGGTGGCATCATCGGGCCGTATTTTTTCCAAAATGAGGCCGATCAGGCAGTTACTGTGAATGGTGTTCGCCATCGTAAGATGATAACGAACTTTTTATGGCCCGAATTGGAAGATATGGATGTGGGCGATATGTGGTTTCAACAGGACGGTGCCACTTACCACACAGCTAACGAAACAATGGCTCTTTTGCGAGACAAATTCAATGGTCGTGTTATCTCACGTGGTGGCGATGTCAATTGGCCGCCAAGATCATATGATTTGACATCGTTGGACTTCTTTCTTTGGGGTTATTAGAAAAAAAAGGTGTACGTCGATAAGCCAGCAATAATTCAAGAGCTAAAGGATGAGATAATTCGGCACATTAATGGCATAGAACCTCAATTATGCCTAAGCGTCATCAAAAATTTGTGCCATCGGATGGAGGTGTTTTGTTCCATATACATAATTGAACCATACCATATTATCATAATGAAAATAATTGACAATAATTTCCTAAATAATTTGTGTTTTATTCAAAATCAACATCGGCCCTTGAAATTTAACCACCCTTTAAAATAACAAGCCCGCAATTCTATGCCACATTAATTTCATCAGAGCAAAAGGAATTTCTGACTTCCCATCACTATTGAACAAATAGTGGGGATTAGTTTTTTCAGCAACGATTTGAATTGAAAACAAAATTAAACGTTTAAAAATTGGCCATTTTAATAACGGTTTTAGAGAAGTTATTATTTTAAAACAATTAAGTGAGTAATGATGTCTAATCCCACTAATTTTGTCATGTTACCAAACTATTCGCAAACGATTAAAAAATTTGATTATTTGAGTTAGAATCGACTATACATTTCGTTATAATTGTATTTTCCCCCTCCAAGCTAATTTTCCTGTAGTTTTTTAATTGTTAAGATTTTAATTAAATTTTAGTTGTTTTTTATTATAAACTCAAACATACCAACATATAAAATGGCAAATGAAATTGTAGAGCGTCAATAACCAAAAGTTTTAAATGAAAAATCCACTTTTTTAATGAAATTGTAAAACTTTTTAAATCTGTCGATTGACATTTTATTTGCCACAAAATTTAGTTGTCAGTTACAAACAATTGCATATTGCAAACTTGCAATTCGTGTTCTATATAACATTTTAACTGTTTCAAAACAGTGTAATTATTCCCAAGAAATTTGTAAATAAAAATACTTGTGATTAAATTGTCTTATGTTAAAGCACAAATACACGTAAAAAAATCGCTCTCCTTAAGGGATGCAAGAAATAAAATTAGAAAACGAGATGCGAATAATTTTCCATCTTCAACGAAAACAGTGCAACCGTAAATAAAAGGTGTTCAAAGAAATTAATGATTTTTTTACAAGTATCAAGACATTTCGCTCGAGTGGTTCAGGGGATTTGTAAAGTACCTTTAAAAATAAAACTATAGATAGAAAATATCTTGTGATTAACTGCAAGAAGATTAAAACAATGGGAAGACATTTGAATGACAATGTTTCAGTTAAGGCAACAAGTATCAAGAGTAATAAGCACGCCAAATTCAGACGATTACGAACCGCAAAATTCAGCAAACAATATAATGGATGCAACGATGAATTACTTAAAGTGATACCCCCAAATATCAATAGAGTCTTTTCCGGGTCAATATATAGAATGGCAATCATTTTATGATTTGTATGTAAAATCCAATTTTTTTGAAGTGTCTTATAAGCTTTGTGTTTCGTATATATACAGACATATATTCAGTTTGTGAGGGAAATATTGTGAATTTGGTCATATGTTGACAGTTCAAAGCAATGATAAGTATAAGCTTAACTACATGCCATCTCATAAGATCTGAGAAAAACAAAGAATATTCTAATTTACCGCCTGAAGATCGAAATCGAATGATAAGAGGCGAATTGACATACCGAGCAGGTCCTTATTAGGGCAGGTCCTTATAAATTATATTTACGCGTGTGTTTGACGAACTAACAAATGTCCACAAGAAACATTACTACTTCTGTAGCATTAAGCAAAAGTTCATATATGTTTCTATGTGCAATTCAAAGATTGGCTCAAAAACAGTATAATGGACCACTTAGTCACTTACTTCACGTAAACCGCTTACATCAATTTATATCTGGGGCTTGAATGAAACTGAGAACATGAGTTTCTAGATAGGAGAAGCTGAGTCTATGAAAGACTTTGGTCACGACGATATAAATGTAAAGGTTTTGGAGCTGCAATTAAGTCTAAGAATAGTTACATTTTCTTACCTTATCACAATGGGTGTTCCAGTTTTTCTCAATACAAAATGCTTTCAGAAGGCAACCAAATTTTCTATCCATTTGGATGGTTATCTCCTGTAAAACCAAAATTAGAATATTATTCAGACAAAAATTGGTTCTGATATTTCAGTTCAAATATCTAGATGGATAGATATACCTTTAGTTCCGATATTGAACTAAATTGCTAAATGGTTGATGTATGACAAAAAACTAAATCGCGTGGCTACTTCATAGTCCATTGGCCCCTAAATCTAATATTGCTCCGGTAAATAAATTATTAAAAACTTTATTGTGCAAACCTAAAATATAAGGCTGCTTCTCTTTTGACAAAACTACATAAATCAGTTACGGAAACAAGAATAATAGAACAAGAAATAATGGAAACAGTTTGTCT
Source organism: Tipula confusa (assembly GCA_963556175.1). Lineage (NCBI taxonomy): Eukaryota > Metazoa > Arthropoda > Insecta > Diptera > Tipulidae > Tipula > Tipula confusa. The sequence continues at coordinate 154,105,576 of OY744477.1, forward strand.
GCGTGTCAGAAATGAGTGAGAACTGCCTGAGTTTTACAAGGAATTCTCCACTCATAAATATATAAACAGCAGCTGTGAACGAGTTTGTCAAGTTGGTTCCGTATAGTAATTTAAACATTTGGCCAATTCAGGGCACTAATTATGACTCTTAACAAGAAGAGCTTTTAAAAATGTGTACGTCATTAGTAAAAAAATTAGAGTAGATACCATTTTCTATTTAATTTCGAAAAAAACCATCATCTTATAAAATATTAATTGGGACGGTCACCCACAGTATTAAAACGAAAAATAATTGTTTATGACAGGTAAAGCACGGATTCAAAATCCAACGTCAAATATAAAATCAAGCATCCGATTATGCTATTACCTTTAAAATGCATGGTGTTCATGTTGTTACTCGTTTTTAAGAACATACAGAGTCCAGCACAATCGAGCATTTTTGAAAGTAGTAATAGATTTTACTATGCGAACCTCGGTTTTCTATAATTAAAGTAGCCACTCGAAAGCCATTTTAACCGCTTGGCGAAGGTTTCTCGCTAAGAGAAGTTTCTCCACTTCCATATATGTTGATTGTTAGTTTACCAGCACTAAGCGATATTTATACGGAAACTTTTTTCATTTTATAAAACTAATAAAAATATCGGTCGATAATGGTCTTTTAATAGAATTTATCTTTTGGCACGTCACCCCACTAAATACCTCTCATTTAAGAAAATTCTTTAAAGCAGCCATCAAATCGATTTAATATCGCCAAATAAATTTAAGAGAAACTGACTAAATTAAATGATGCTTTTTAACATGTGTAACATGAGTATAAGGCAACGCCCAATGGACATCGGACACCATTTTTGGCAAATGGACACCATTTTTGGTTTTATGGAAATGCAGCCACTTATCTCGTGATTCGAGCTATCCAGCCTTAAGTTGAAACCTCAATTGCCATTCCTCAATCAATGGCATCAGATCGTTTATAAGATGCAAACCAACAGTGGCCTTTCAATACCATGTAATGATTATTATCCAGTATCGTTTTGATAATGTGGCGATGCTGCAATTCTCTATTACACGGTAAATACATAACATTTTGTATTTCCTCTGAGTATAATGAAAATATAATTTTTCATTTTAATGGTAAATAGAAAAAAAAAATATAGATCTTGGTTATTTCACTTTTAAAATTAAGATGGCTAATCCTCCCCGATGAATAATTAATTTTGCTGTTGTTTATTTGCTTTTTTTGTCGTTTCTCGCATTTTTTTTATGTACCTCGTACTGCTTTATGTAATAAAAATGTTGTCGTCATTTTTCATTGTTCTTCTCGGTTGCTTGTAATTTGTTTTATGTCTTTGGTGCGGTCAACATTTTTAGTGTAATGCTGGTGTACATTATATAATATAACATTTTATATAAAGTTATATTTTGTTGTTAATATTGTGTGAAAACACATTTAGTTTTAATGCGAGTATCGTCTTGTCAATTTAATGATTAATGGTCCTTCGTATAAAAATAAAGAACCGTAATCAGTGTGTTAAACGAACTGCTGACTATATATTTTTTAAATATGGGATGGAATGGATTTTTAATGAATAAACCTCAGTTGTCCAATTGTACTTGAAATTATGTCTAACACCAAATTAATGTCAAAACCCGGGACACACTATACTAAGAATAACATTACAGCAGTTTAATCTTTGCATTCCATAAAAACTTTTTAATAATTTCCGATCACATCGTTTTGCGGAGTTCTTAGTTTGAACATTCATAATTTCTTTGGTTTGAATTTAAAAAATTAAAACATTATCGCTTGATGAAATCTAATATAACATAAGCTTTTGCAACATTGGTAAATATGTGTTTTGTAAATGAAATTAGAGGAGCATATTATACTTAAGTCAGATGTGAACCCAACTCTATCAACAACTGTGCCTTACATTTACCAACAATAACAGTTTGTGCGGTTAATCGACCAATCACATAATTTGTTTATCAGCTTAAAAGGGACATTTAGCAAAATCAAACTCTTAAATGAGGCCATTAATGAATTACGCAAATAAAAGTAGAACAACGTGACTGCCTTGTAAAACACCAGAAATAACACAAAATAAACGAGAGCAAAAATTTTTAATCATCACCAATAATTGGTAACGATTGCATAGGTAAGAATGCAACCACCTAACAGGGATAAATTCACCATCTGTTTTCTCGAGCTTATTGATAAGAATTGCATGATCAGTTGTATCAAAAACTTTTGAAAAGTCTGTTGTAAATCACATCATCTTGTTGCTTATTAATTAAAAGGTATTGCAATTTCACGATAATTTCTGATATCAAATCCTGGAATTTTCCAGCAGTCAGGAAAAATTCGAGAACTAATGCTTCCATTAAAGATGAGGGTCAAAGAAAGAGCTTAGCTCTCTGCACCGTGCTTGCGTAGGATTACTGGAAAACCAACATGACCAGCTCAAGTTCTTCTTAGTAAAATTTAAAAAATTAAAATTATTTTTAAGAGGATAAACTAGAGTTGAGATAATTGACGTAGCAGATGGCGAAGAGGAGAAGGAAAACCATTGGCAAAGAGATTGCATTTATTAGAAAACTGACTAGCAGAAAAGCTCTGAAATGTCAAAGATGTAGGAAATCATTCTATTTTTCTTTTACCATTTATGAAATTCCAGAATCTTTTTGGATTTAAGCTTAATTCTTCTGCTATTTGCAAACTAAAATTATTGAGAGCAGAAGCTAGCGCACTTATTCGCCATTTTCGAGTAGATGACTTAAAGGCATTATAGTGAGGCTTTTCAGCGTTTAAATATTGTTGATATACCCTTGGTTGATATACTTAGCCCTTCCAAAATTAGATCCATAGACCTTTTTTTGCAGTTGCCATAGCCACTCTCAATGTGGCGAGTGGCAACTGCAAAAAAGGATTTTCCTAAGTTTCAAGAGTTTAAGGATTTTCGGACCTTCGGTAGAAATGCAGTAAAAGTGTTAAATAGTGGTACAACAATGAAATGTATTGGATGCAATTTAGAAGTGGAACACCAATTAGATAGTTGTCAGCATTTTATAAATTGCAATATTACAGATCGTAGGCCGTTGATTAAAGCTAATAGGCAGTTGGTTAAAGCAAATGGAATCTATTTCAATTGTCTCAGCACTAAACATCAAGCATACCAATGCAAATCGAAGACAAGATAATCTGATTGTAATAAACGGCACAATACGCTACTACATATCCAGGAAATGCCACCAACAAGTGACACAGACCATCACAAGGACATCCTAAGCCAAGCGAAGCCAAGTGTTATGCAAACAACATGATGTATACTTGTCTCGTACAAATGGCACTATTACCAACTGCGAAAGTGCGAGTTAAGGGAGTAGGGAAACAATGGGTAACATGCCACGCCATTTTAGACTCTGGATCACAGACTTTATTCGTAACAAAAATCACTGGCAGATAGTTTACGCTTGGACGTCGAATGATCCTGTACTGCTAAGGTCACTTTCAGAAAACATTAAAAAAATATCATACCGTAGTATCCAGGAAAAGGATGATACGACAGTTATGGTTATGGGACTCCAATTTAATCCCGGTTTGGACCATTTCCAGTTTAAGGTTCTACTTGATGACTGCTCTATCCATACCAAACGGACGCTTCTATCAGAAGCATCAAGACTCTTCCACCCAATGGGCTGGCTATCCCCTACCACTAAAACAGTAAAATACTATTTCAACAGTTATGACTAGAAAAACTAGAATGGGATGACAAACTACCATTAAATGTACAAGCCAATTGAGTGAAAATTTATGGAGATTTATGGAAATAAACTATTTGCACACAAATCGAAGATGGCAGCAATATAGTGGAAGAAAGACTGAAGGTAGTCAATTAACATTTAATCATAGAACAAAATGTCATTCGTGCATTGTTGAACCAATTTTCCAACATTAGAAAAATTTATCGGATACTGAGTTGGGTGCATCGCTTTGTTTAAAATACTAAGACTGCAATTAATGGTGATAATAAGTTAGTTTGCGGTACCTAAAGTTGTGATGAAATGCAAATGGCATGGTTTAGAATCATTAAAAATAGTTCAGCAATATAATTTTACCCGTGAGATTAATACATTGCAAAGGGGTGATGCTATTAATAAAAAATCTGAATTAATTAATTTTACTCCATTTTTAGATGCATCTAATATTCTGAGAATTGGATGTCGACTGGAACATGCTGAACTACCTTTCAGTGTAAAACATCTAATATGGTTACCGTTTAAGCATAAACTGACAGAATTGATCATCAGAGACGAGCATGTAATGAACTTACATGCTGGGACTACTTTGATAACTAATATTCTCAAAGAGAAGTATCACATCTTTAGGTAAGGAGGCGGTAAAGCAGGTTATTTAAGGCAAGAAGACAAGAACAAATAATGGCTGATTTACCATCGTGCCGAGTTCAATTTTCCAGACCATTTCTATAGACTGGTGTCGATTATGCAGGTCCATTCTGAATAAAGGCCTCAAAACTCATGGGAGCAAAGCAACTCATATGTTACTTTGTGGTTTTCATTTGTATGGGAACCAAGGTTGTTCACTTGGAATTAGCAACAGATTAATTGACCGCTTGTATCTTAGCAGTATTAAGACATTTCAAGGCAAGACGTGGTATAAACAAATCGATTTTTAGCGATAATGGAATAGCAAAGGGATTACAGGAGATCGCAAGTTTGATGATGTCATTAGAAAAACCACAATATTCATCTGAAATAGGCACTTAAAAGCATTTTATTCCACCGGCTTCTCCACATTTTGGTGTAGTGTGGAGGAACTGCAGTCAAGGCCATGAAGTATCATCTAAGAATGGTGATTGGGCATACAATACTCACGTATGAGGAACTAATAACATTTGTAGTTCAGATAGAAGAGATGATGAATTCAAGACCATTATGCGCCCTTCGAACTATATACGAACAGATAGTAATATATCTTTTAAAGCTCCGTTTGTTTATTTTCTTAAGCAGTAACCTATTTATTAGAATTCTTTGAACCTTTGGCTGTAAGTACAAATATTTGAACAAAATAATTAAAGTCATTTTAAAGGCATAAAAGTTTTTTGCTGGAAAGCAAAGCTTTTTGAAAAAAAGGTAATATAAGAAATTTTTACATTTTAAAACTATAGCTATACTTTCTTTAACTTTCCAATTTCTAGGAAAACCTAGAATTTGTTTTTGTTATTGTTGTAGTAATGATGCTATCGTTTTGTAAGGCTGGCATATACCAATTTCTCCTTAAATGCTTATTAACTCGGATATTTTAGGACCAAGGTTTTTTTAATGAAGTTGAAAACATCATCTTTACAAAGTGACTCCGTTTTAGACAGTGATACACTCTGTTATTATATAAATCTCAATTTTAATTAAGGTAACAATTTATTCACGTACAAAAAAAAAGACAGTTAATTACAAAAGACATAATAAAATGAGTTGATCAAAGTATTTGCTTCAGGGTAATTTTTCGATGGATTCAAACAAAAAATGGTAACTCAATAAAAAAAACTAATCATGGAACAATCACTTCCAGAAACATCACAACCAAAGAAAAATTGTTATGATCGAATACTTTTGTCTTAATTTCATACTCGTTTACCGTTTCGAGTTATCCCTGAAAAAAAAAATTTTATGTACAAATTTACGTTACTAATTCACCCGCAAGGCAAAATGGTGCTAATACTACATCACAAATGTTTTTTAATTTTGAATTGCTAACAATGTAACTTTGATGGTTTGGCTCGTTTTGACCAATTTGAGCAATCAAACGATTTCCAAGTTTTTTTATAGTTTTTTATTTTTTTTTACTATTTGCAAAATTGCTTTTTTATTATTAAAATTTAAAGTGTTGTGATTTATTTTACAAAAACAATAATTACTAATTTAACAACTTTTTGCAAACATAACTTTTTGGTAATATGGTTTAGTAGGTAATTCTAAATGGATTTGTGGTTTTAACTGGATTTTATGTGAAATGTAGTGCTAATGTAAATTCAAATTAGTTTTTATGTTGAAATGTAATATAAACATATTACATAATTGATGAAAATTAAGTAATTCCAGTTGGTTACTTTACGGGTTTTCCATAAAGTGTTTATGCTTATAGGGAATTTGCAATTTACAGATGGGTTTAAGTATCAACAAAACAAATAGTAACATCTATAACGATGAATAACGTTAGTTTCATCTTAATGCTTTGTTCATGTGGAGGTTATTTACCTTTCTTAAAAGTGTTTGGGTTGGATCCAGATGTAGACAGCAAACGAATCGAAAACAAGGATTGACTACGTCAAACATGAATGCAAGTATGGAGTCTCCAGTAAATAATACGCAAAGGGCTGATATTCGGTTCCTGAAGTTATATATTGCTACATTCTCGGGTGATTTTATCGAATGGCAATCGTTCCACAAAATGTAGCTAATATGTTGCTTCTCAAAATGACTCAGTTTCTTTAACTCAAGTGCAAAAACTACAATATCTGGGAGGCCTACTTAAAGTTAAGCCACCAGTTTATTGTGTATTTAGGCAATACAAGGTCAGTGAACAAACGAATTAAATTAAATAAAAACCATTGGCAATATGTTCATTGAGTGATACGCATCCCGTCTTCAATTGTCTCTCCAAATGGCGATACACTAGATCAAAGAGAAGACATTACAATTCTTTACTTTCAGAACTATTCAAAATGCTATCAAACATAAAGAATAGTTTATAGTAAAAAATGTAAATAAAGCGTATTTTCTATTCAGGAGCAGTGGTGCTCAACACGTATTATCCACGTCCATATAAAAAATATATTTTTCGCTTCGGTTTTAACAATTTGATACCGTGCACTAATAGATTCAGGCTCTCAGGTCAGCTATATATCAGAACCGTGCTCTCAAAAATTAGGGTTGCTACGTAAAATGCTAATCAAAAATATAAGGCAAGTAAAACCACCAATGGAATTAATTTAAGCCTAGAGGAAGAATCTTGTGATGTAAAGTTCAAAACTTCTTATCAAAGATTATATACAAAGTTTATAAATTAATATTTTAGCATGGGACATATGGTAGAAGTTCAAAAAACTCAATACCATATGATGATATTTTCCTGCCATACCATTTAGTTCTGAAAAAATCCAGCTAAATGACAAAGCTTCTCATCGTATTTGATGCTTGTTTGAAATCTATTTCTTACAAGTTGCTTATCAATTGTCTATAAGTGGATTCTACAGTGCAAGCTACTTTTTATACAATAACCCTGAGTTTTCGAAAACGTTGAATAATTTTCTCGGAAGATATCGAAAGTTTGAATCTACAACAGTGACACAAAATGTTTAAATATGTTATGGAAAAGTGCACTGCTTCAGCCCATCAGATGAAAAATTACTTACCATGACATATAGACTGTAATTTCAGAAAATTTAAGGCAAATTTAATCAACAACTTTGGATATTGTATTTGAATGGTGACTAGAAAATACAAATATCACCTCTGTTAAAAAAAAAAATTGTAATCTAAGATTTGTGCAAACCACGTCAAACTAACTTTTGAATTACATTGGTTTTGTGACACCAACCATAGCTCCCATATAAGCGGTACTCTTGGCTCAATTAATGGAAGGGGTAAAAAACAAATAAACACAAAGGTAAACAGTTTTTTGGTTCACAGACTCTTTTATGCTTAACTATGGCTTACATAGCGGCCTGTTAAAAATAATAACTAATTGCCAATCAAACATCTCTAATATTGTTATCATTAGACCGAAAATTTTGGGAACATTTGTATCAGTAAAAAATTCAAAGAACGTTAAATTTAATAAGTTATGGTGGCAGATCCTTTGAGATTACAAATATCTTCGGAAATGCGGCTGCCCCAAAACTAAGTTTATGGAAATTTTGAGTCCAGTTAAACCGCTGTTGTGCGGTTGCATCATCTATCGATTCTAATATATTCGAAAACTTGAGTTACAAAACTTCATCATTTCCTAAATGAAAAACCAAAAAATAATAGCATAATCTAAAATTCGATACAGGTTCGAGAAAACAACAGGTATCTGGAAACACATCTTAACTCATAAATAGAAACGAACTGTATGAAGTATTGTTAAACGACCAAAAAGTTCATTTTAATACGCGCCATAAGCCATAATAAGCCAAAATTCCTTTTATTTTCATTTGAGTAATCTGTGATTTCCCCAATTTAATGAGCTTTCTAGTTTGTTACCTATATAGTGAAATGTAAAGCTTGGCTGTAGCACAGATGTAATATAGTGTGTATAAACACATGTGGCTCCAACAATTACCATTACACACGAATGAAACAGTTTAACGAATTTAGCACAAATACGACAGCTTAACGAAATTAGCACCCACAGAAGATAAAATTTTATCTGTTGAGATAACTGAAAAAAATGATATCATTCTCAATCAAGAAGTTGGTCGTCCTTTGGATGAAAATGATCACTACAGCTTGTTTGATTGATTGATATGAGACCCAGAACTTGTCAAGTGTTTTGGTTAATGCTGGTTCTATTCCCACAGACTTTTTACATTTTACAAATGATAAGATGGGAGGGATTTTCATCCATAAATATTTCGATGTATGATAGAAATGATATTTCGATGTATGATAGAAAACATTTGAAGACATTCAAATCAAAAGTCAAAATTCGTAGAAGATGAATTGGTATTAAATGAATTTCTTAAATGAAGTCGAAAAAACGATATCAGTAAAATTGCTTGGACTCTGGAAAGCAATCAAATCAAACTACATAAAATTAAATTAGAAGTGGTAGTATTCTATAGTACAATATTTTTTGGTTGCTACAAATTAGCAGCCATGGTGGATGCATCAAATACAGTCATTGTTGTTTTGTTACAGCAACGATTAGCGAAGTTATTGCACTCTATAACTAGTCTCATAGATTCAAAAAAAATTCAGATAATTAGTTTTGACAACGAAATTTGTTCTGATATTTCTACCAATTTTACAAGACCGTTTACGTTACGGACAACTTTCTATGAGTAGTTTTTGACAGTGTGCATACCCATACTCAAGTATCCGAATTACAAAAATGGTAACCAAAAAGTTTGTTTGGTTTGAAATGAACAGAGATATTAGAAATATGACCAAAACTGGTAAGGCATGCCAAAAAGCGAAAATATCGAGAAATGTTCTCAAAAATTTTTGATCAGTTTTCCCTGGTGCGTTTTAGTAATAAAAACTATATTTATGCAAATAAGCGAGAGAGACGAAGTGAGATCTAAAACTGCTGAAAAAATAAAAAAAAGCTTAGCAACTATAAGAGTGACATCGTTTACTTCATTTTTGCAATTACCACTAAGAACAGCGTAAAACCCAATTATCTCACTTGGTACATGCTGCAAATGAAGATTACTTTTCGTATAACGATAGCGATCAATAGATGTCGTGAGGGTAATGCTGGATATCAAGATTACCAAAATTAAACGTCACAAAATGTTGTTGGAACAAAACCATTGTTTACTTATTATTGCATAACCAGGCACTGGTAGACGTCAAGGCAATTAAAAATAAAAATAGAAACGAGAGGGTTACGCAGCTTTGGAAAAAACTGTCGAATTGATATTGGCCGCGGTACAAGAAAAAGTAGTTTTTGTTATAAAATGTTCCAATATAATTCCGTCATGAAACCTAATATTGATGCGATTTATAAATAGTTCCTGCAAAAATGGTTAATTTTCAAATTAGTTAGACCACAACAGAAAATCCATTAATATTTTCATAAATAAACATGTTATACATACTCGTACCCTCGTATATACAGTAAATACATTTTGCGGTTGATTTTTTTATTTGTTCACCAAAGTCTACAATAATTTAGCAATTTGTTGTTGCTGTACAGAGTTTTTGCTTAGGTAAACTATTTGAAAATTTTCCTCCTTTTACCTTTGAGTTACGATAGTTAGCAAAGGAAACAAATAAAATCAAAAACTTTTGTAAAGCCATATACCTCAGACTGTTTCCATTCTCTTTATATTTGTACAGGTTAACATTTTTTTTAAAGTAACCTTATAAAATACAAAAACCATTATAAATATTTTCCTCTGTATTTTATTTAATTTTCTTAAAATTTTCCGTTTCGAGTATGTAAACATTTGAATTGAGGAAAAACATTTTATAAAAAAAAGATCTTGCCCTAAATCATTTGACTTATATACAAACATAAATCCATACTATGTATTGTAAAGGTTACACCAAAGATTCAATTGTTTGAGGTGTCGAACAGAATATCTGTGCTGTTGTTGTAACATGTTTTTGTCTGTTTGATTACCTAATCTTTTTGTTGATATGTGTATGTTGTATACTTTATTGTAATATAGTTCAATGATATGCTACATTACTGCTACCACCCAGATCTAATCAAGTTTTTAAAGAACATTTGAGACGCCAAGACATCATAAGAAAGCGCTCATTTATCAAATTGGAGTTTTAAAAATCATAAAAAAATTCTTTCGTGAAAAATTTAGTTTTGCAAGAAAATATGAAGAAAAAAACAATTTATGAAAGATTTGTTGCTAGATTGTAAAACAAGATTGGGTGGCATTAATTTTATGGTGGGTAAACTTTTGGAATTGGCAAATTAAATCCTTTTGGCGGTGGATGTTAATATCTAGCTGTTACAAAATTGTAAGGGATATATTGCTCCTGTAAGACAAAAATGTCGAGGCACTGGGTAAGAAAAGTGTTAATATTTTTACGGCAGATTAATTTTTCGGCGAAATAAAATTTTGTATTCTTTAATCAGATTTTTGCAAAGCCTCACTGAATTTAAACAAAAGCATCGTTTGGAATATTCTTATAAAACTACTATTTTCGCCATCTTATTTACTCTTCAAATCACAATCACGTCTTATGAATTGGAGATTCTCCATCTAAGAATGACTGGAACTAGTCTAGATGATTCAAAGAAGAAAAAACCATTATCTAAAGTACTAAACTTAGCTAGAATATTAACGCTATGCCTTGCCTGAATCAACGTAATTACTGGTAACAGAATCAAAATTTTGGGCAAATTACCTAACGCACTGAAAACTGTTAAGCTTACTTCCATTGATAGCTAGCGAACATTTTTAATCACAACTATTGGATTATATATTTAAAATTATAATATTTTATTTAATAACCGGTAAATACCAGGTATTTCATTAGTAAAAATATCGAAAAGAGTTTTTCCAAAAATCGGTAAAACGAGAAACCTACTGTCATTTATGCTATAATGTCAAACATTTGCCAGCTTACAAAAAAAAATTACAACAGTCAGGAGCCCAACAGACTGTAATTGTCAATAATAATCGGATGGAAAAACTTCCGAAAATACGCAATAAACCAAAAATGCTATGAAAAAATTAAAACTAGAGTTAAAACCAAAGTTGGTGGGAGAGTGTAAGAGATCTTATCAATTAGAATTAAGTAAGTGTGGTTGGATAATGATGATGATGACGATGGTGATTTTGTTGTTGTCAAGATGTTGCCTGGTGGACATCAAAATATTTTTTGTTACTGCTTCGACAATAATCATGAAAGGAAGCACCAAGCCTACAGGCATCCATTCCAATAATGACACCCACAACCATGCTAATATTATGCTGTTGCATAGATATTAGCTGATTAGACCTTATTAAGTCCAATTTAGGTCAAATTTGCCTTGTAATTACACATGAGGTGCAATTTACCCATCTATTGTTTGTAATTTTACGATCTTCTTCTTTAAAGTGTAGTTTGCATGTATAGCAAGTAGTTCTTCAATGTCCACTTATAGCACGGTAAGATGAGACAAGTGATACTTTGTCGTGTGAGCTCATTGGTTTTCATATTCCCCCTAATATGGAAATGCCTTGGTACCCATACAAGATGGATATTGAACTGTTCAGCTATCTCCTGAAGAGATGAAAGACCACTCCGGAATACTTTCGATGTGATAAAGCCTATTGGTAAAACTTTATTAGCAGCCTGACTGTCCATAAAAATGCCAATATCTCTTACAGATATTATGACACTTCATTCAGTCTATTGCTTCTTTGATTGCTAAAAGCTCTACCTTAAAAATATTGCAATGATCAGAGAGGCGGAAAGATAGATTTACATTTAGATCTTAGCAGAAAACCCTTCCTCCAACGTTTCCATCAATTTTCGAGCCATTTGTAAGAAAGTTAATAAAGCCTGACTTTAAAACTGTTCCATTCACCCAGTCCTCTCTGGATATCAATATGGTGTAGGCGATAGATTTAAGGATTTCTTTGTTCGTTAGAATAGATGAGTGTCCCATAATGTTACAGGACCACTTTGAAATTGATTGCCTTTTGTACTCTTTCCAGAATATTACGCTTCCAGCTTAGTTTACTATCCAAAATGAGAATTTCCTTTTATCTGCGATATTCAAAACAACGCCATTGAGAGTTGGAGTGTCAAAGCGAGGAAGTTTGTACTTCCTGGAAAAAAGAACCAACTCAGTCTTCAGTGGGTTAACACTAGGACCACAACTATTGGTCCATTGAGCTAGAATGCCAAGAGCATTCTGCATAATATCTCTGACGATACAAAGATATTTACGGAAAGCGCCAATAGCAACATCATCTGCATGAGCCACCACTTAAAAGCCAGTCCCTTCCAGGTTTAGTAACCAGTCATTTATAACCAAAGTCCAAAGAAGGGGGATAATACACCACCTTACGGTATACCTCTACTTACAAATCTACGGATGGATGATATAGCTACATTCGCCGTTATGACCCTGCTTTTGAGTATTTGATCAATCCAGCTTCCAAGTGCCACATTCACTCCCAAATTTGAAAGTGCTTGTGTGATCGTCTCTTGTTTGACATTATTAAAGGCACCCTCAGTATCACAAAAGGTCACCAAAGATAATTCATTATATTCGAGGGACTTCTCTATAGATGCATGCTGAGACGCTGAAAGCTTTGCAGGCTCGATTGAAACTTTGTGGTAAGCCTCTATCTGTCTTTATAGAATGTTCAAGAAATAAGAAGATAAGTTAGGCCTAAGGTCTTTGGGATAGCAATGAGAGCGTTTTTCAGCCTTTCTTTGGAATATGACATAGTTCGAGGCTACTTTTGTAGCCAGGGAACTGTTAAGGCAGTGAATTTCTGAATATCGGCAGGAATAATGCCATCCAGGCCTGCAGACTTAAAAGGCTTGAAACTGTTTACTGCCAATAAGATAGTTCTTTTATTGACAATTTTCCCCGCGAGGCCAGTCGCCTTATTTGCCTTTGGGAAAATAGGAGGAGAATTGGAACAACCCGGAAAATGAGTTTCCAGAAGAAACGGTCATTGGAGATAACTTGGAATGACAGGGCAAGTGGATAATATTTTAGGTAGCCTAGCTGCATCAGAGGACTCCTGTATTTTATTACAAAAAAGTTTCCAGGAATTGCTTTTGGCACTTCTTAGTTCATATTTATACACTTTAAGGACCTCCTTATAGGAGTCCCAGTCCATGCCAGTTTTAACTCTCTTCGCGATTTTAAAGAGCCGTTTGCATTTTAAGCGTGTTAGTTGTAGTTCGTTCGACCACCATGGTGGACGAGGTCTACCCTTTGGTCTACTAATGAGACATGAACTGGAAATAACTTCATTAAAAGAATCAGACACCCGGTCTACCATGACATCTAGCTCTTGTATTGATTCAGACATTTAGAAACTAGTGATGGTCGAGAGTTACATAAAACCATTCTTAAAGTATCCCAATTGGTCTTCCCACGGTTTCTAAAAGTTGGAGTTTCCAAATAGTTTTTATCCAATCCGTATTAAAGATAATGATGATCAGAAAAGGAGTGTTCTTCAGACCCTTTCTAATTAATTAATCTATTCGACAAAAAATTTGAGACAAGAGTAATATCTAGAACTTCCGGTCTATTACTTATTATAAAAGTAGGTTTACATCCTATATTACAGATTACAGTATATAGTTACTATCAGTGGGCTCAGCATTTCCGGTTACTTCAGCAACTTTTAGTCCTGAGGAACTAAATCAAGCGGCTTTGTACTCTTAAGCCATCTTGTCGCTATCGACGTCGTTAACAATATGTTGAATAGCCGTGTTTGCATGGAGTTGTAAACGCTGGATTTATTTTTTCTGGGTTTATTTTTGTATAATCTTAAGGTTCGTTTTCTTTGTGCATCTCTAGAGCTGGGTGCCATAGGTCTTCACAGAGATTATGTATTTGCCTGTATAAAAGCTTGTTATTAATGGATATCTCATTATTTCTTCCAATGAGCACATACATTTGCTGAACTTTATCGTGTCCTAGCCTTTTTTTCTTGGCATGCACTTTCCATTTTAACCTTACGTCGAGCATTATACCCAGTTTTTTTGCCGTGTTTGCAAGTGGTATTTCCTGCCTTTTATGTAAATAAGTAGTTGATCAACTTTTAGGTAAGTGCAAGTTGTGTGAATTAATTTTAGGTCATTCAATTTTATTCTTAATTTTTTCTCCAGTTACAATCATTCACAGTGTACTGTAATTTGCTGGTTGTCTCTTTTATTGTACTTCCAATCGATTGCTATATCATCCGAAAAGGGTGCAATATCTGTTTTTCCAGTAATAGGTATGTCTCCGGTATTATTCAAATACAATACTGTTCCCAGTAGACGCCCTTCTAGTATGCCTGCTTCAATTCTGTTGAGTGATGAGAAATCTCCTTCATATTTTACTCTGATATATTTCCGTTCATTCTATGATTTTAATCATTTAGATACAGTATACCATGCAAACTCGATCGAAGACCTGGGCAACATCAAGGAAAACTCTTAGTAATTATTTTAATTATTAACAGTAGTAGAAGCGCCACTAAAGTTTCCTTTAAAAAACACGTGTGACAGTGATCATCAGTTAAAATTTTTAATGCAACAAGGAAATAAGGAGCGGAAATAGTTAAAAATTAAGAAAGCTCAGAGTCAAGGACATTCCACACATTAAAGCTTTCGTTACCGCAAAAAAAAACTATTTTGCTACTTGGCCAACCTGCATCATCAGATATTAAAACTAAAAAAGGATGAGCGTGCATCTACCCCATAAATTGGGAACAAGAGATCTCTTGAGATATATTCAAAGCTCAGACTACCACCTCTTGTCCATAATGTCAGTCGCAACATTTGTAAGTTATCTAAACAAATCACATTACGGACATTATTTTGTTGACCTAGGTATCAAAAGGTATTTGCGTATTTCATGAACTTTGGCGGAAATGATATCACGGTCTTAGCGTAAATTCGAGATTTCAAAATTACTACCAATTCCCATCTGCTATATATACGACCCTGAATATATTATTAGCTTTAAACTATATACACCGATAAACTTGTACAAACACAGAACGACGCTATTAATAATAATTTCATGTTCGACATCATGCTATATACATAAAATGATTTATGCAAAATTATTCTGTTCGGTTTTATGTTTTGGTTTTTATTTTTTGGACTCGTGTTTATTTCTATTTAATCAATAAAAACTGTAAAGAGCAACAGGGAATGGGAGGCTCTAACAATACAAAAATGGCAATTTTGATAATCAAACCTAAATCTTATAAATTATTTATGGTTTCTCTTCAAACCAGACCTGAGTGATTTGTTATCCGGAAATTGATATAGGTATGAAGAATTTTTATTTGCAATTGGGTAAATTATGCACGTGGCATTTTTGAATATATTATTGGTATTATTACTGGGTGGCGATTTTTTATTGTGTTAAAACAGAGTAAGCAATTAGTAAATGAGTGTTGAAACATTTGTGAATTTAAATCATTTATCAACTTAATTGATTAGACCATTTGCAGAGTATATGTGGTTTGCCCAATGGACGTCGGTTACAAACACAATTCGAAGATGTAATACTTAATGGTTATTTACAAAATTGTGGTCAATGGCGAGTACCAAATTAATTCACCATAAAAAAAAAGTTTCTCAAAGGTTTAACTAAAATAATGTGTATCATGCATGTTCTGTAAAGAGCGTCTCCTGATATAGATATCCATAACAGCTTAAGTAACAAAAAATATCCACAACAGCTTAAGTAAAAGTATCTGGTATTAATTACTATCGAAAGCGCTATGTATTTTTTATTTTCGATACAGGGTGATTGTAATCAAAGCATCATAGTATGCCATAATTTGGTATCAACTTGTACGGTAATATCATGGCTTATTTCATTACATTCGGTTTTACATGTCCTGGAAACGACGAGTGTTTTGGATAACTTAAAGATGGTTGTTCCTACGCATAATTTAAATGTCGAAGAAAGCATTTCCAACCATAACATCTGCCACTTCAATAGTATAGTTGAATCAATGAATCGGTAAGAATATGGTCTTCAAAAAGAATTTTATCTGCGTTAGTGACAATCGTATTTCAAATTTTCACCCTTCCTTGTTGCTGATGCACATTTAAGTACCTGAAGGAAGTTGATATTTTTCAAAAGTTTCCATAGACGCAACAATTATAACATGTTTTTAACTTTGTCCAGTGAACTTCCAACGACCAGCCTTTTGAGGTTTTTATGGTTTTTGCAAAAGCCAAACGCACGGGAAATTCCAGTCTCTGCATTGTACTTTCCTTTGCTAATCATCAACTTGATGACGTTGTTCATATCTTTTTTCAAAGCCAGTGTCATTCCATTGGACATTCGAGGTTGATTAAGATTACGCAACATCATGATGACTTAACCGAGCCTACGTTCAATTGCGAATTGTGATGTGGTATTTCGAACAGTTCCAGCAAGTTAAAGAATTGTGAGGAGTAGTTGACAACATGATTCTGGTTGATAACTGTGCCATCCAATTTGAAGGAAAACAACTATCCCGGATCGTCAAAATTTTTTTTTTCTTGCCACCAATATGGTTTTTTAAGTCTTGCACTCGTAAAAAATATCGAATAAACCCTTAAAACTGGCAAAAACCAGTGGGCAATGTGATGAATCCGGTAAAATCCGAGAAAATTATAGCAGAAATGCACATAATGAGATATTGATCATGATAGACGACATTTTGTTTATTGAAGGTAAATAAAATGCTGCCACATTTGGGCATGATTTCACTTAACCATCCAATGCACGATTTTTTGAACCGTACGAATTACAAAGAGAACAACAATACAACTCAGAAGCATTAGCCGACGCAACTGCGTGCGACTCATTGATGGAAGCAATGAACAATAGAACTGAAAACGTTTAATTTCCAGATGCTCCTGGAGGTAGTGAACCAAATTTCATATGGTTTCATTGCCCATTCTACTCTAAAATATCAACTAAACATGTAAATGAAAGAGACAAAAAACTTGCAACATTGAAAAACACCGCACAACGGCAATGATTTTATTGAAAAGCAAATTGATCGTAAGGACGAATGCAAAGTGATTCACACAAAGGAAACGTTGAAATATTTTCGTGATAATCTTCAAATATTCGTTTTTATTATACATTTTTTATTTAATTTAACTTTCAGTGAATTATCCAAATGCCATTCGTTCGCGAGCAACTATAAGGGTTAACGTGCTACACGATGAGCTGCACACAGATGCCTATAAAAATTTCATGACGTTGGACTACGAACATTCACACCAACAAAAATAAAAGAAAGTGAAATTCTTAATACGCCCGGAGTCTTCGAAGTTTAAGATGAGAACCTTTCAAGTGAATCAACCATTTTCGTTTAAATTTGTTAAATAGTTCGTTAAGTTACTTAATTAATGGAATCACCATAAAAATAAATATAAAAGTGGTTTCGTTAAGTTTTGCGATGTTTGATTAAAGTGATAAGTAGCAAAGATCTTTCCAATTACCTTCATTTCAACAGTTTTTATATTTTAAGTGGTAGACACTTTACCAGCTCCAATAATATATCGCTTCTATTAACGGTGACTGTATGTTTGGATGTATCTTAAGATTTGTATCGTCTCGATTTCTGGTAATTTGCTTTGGAGTTTCGTCCATTGTTCTTCGATATTGGTGAGTAATTGGTCGTCCCACCCCCAGTTTTCAATCCATAAACTTTGAAAAAATATTTTAATTTTTACTATGACTTGCTAGCCTCGGATAATACTCCTCTTTTAGTAAGAATTGTCTGTGACTCCAAATTTACACAGAAATAAAAGTAATCTTTCCGTGGATCCCAGTGTAATCCTATAACCTTGACTGTCGTGAATTCTTCTATTTCGATGGGTCTCCGGTCTAGATTATCTTCGCATAATCACATTAGAACTTAGTCGGTATTTGATATCAATTTTCTTAGATGGAAACCTGCTCTACTCAGTATCCTCCGTATCTGATTTATTAGTACTTGTGCTTTAGGAATCGTGTCTGCTCCAGACAATAGATCATCTACGTAGATATCTCTTAAAATATGTTAAACTATCGGTATCGTAATGTTGCTTCCATAAGCGATCTTGTTGCTAGGAATGGAGCACTGGAAGTCCCATATGTAACGGTCTGAAGCTCATAATGTTTAAATGGCAGATTCGGATTTACTCTCCATATAATTCTTTGAGAATTTAAAATAGCCGTTACATCGGATGTAACGGCTATTTTAAATTCTCTAAATCAACATAAAATTAAACAAGGTTGTCTTGTAACGATGGACCTACAGCCAAGCACTCGTTTAGAGACTTTCTGGAATTTGTCTTGGGTGAACCATCAAACACAACACGTAATTTGGTAGTGGTACTAGTGGGCTTCATTACTCCATGGTGAGGAAGATAATAATCATGAGAATCTTTCTCGTCTAAGTTGATTTCTTTCATATATGTCCTAAATTCAAATATTCATTAATACATTCAAAAATCATACGTGAAAATTCCCTTTTTGCGCATGTTTAATGGAAAGGAAATTCTCTAAATTCTCTTTTTGTATAGCCACACCCATAAGGAGTCTCTTAGTAGAGTAGGGGAACTTTTAAATGGAAGTCGCACTATTATACGACCAGATTTGTCTTTCTGCTTAGTCTCCAAAAAATGAGTTTCACAAAATTGTTCTTCCTCTGTAAACATAGAATTGCTGGTCTTAGTGATGCCTTCAACTTCCCAAAACCTTTTTAGCAGATGATTCAATTTGTCTTCTTGTGGAGTGATGGTAGTGGTAAACGATTGGTCTCCTATTATTCTTTCTTATTCCAGTAATTCGAAGAAATAGTCTGCTCTAATTAAAATATCAATTTCTGCCGATTGCTAAAAATCTCGATTATCTAGCTCAATTTTACTAAAATACGCCATATCGATAGGAGCTAATGTTGTTGGTGATTGTTTGGTAAGTAACTTGGGTAATATTAACGCTTCAAATTGAAAACTTGGCATACTGTTAATTCTAGGAATCTCCAATCCCAAACACAGAAAATTTAGCATTTCGCCTTTTTAGAAAAAAATTTGCATACAACCTTCCGTAATAAATGATCTTTGTGACCTTGAATCTAATAATACATTGCAAAACTGTTTATTATTGTACCCGCATCTAAAACATTTACGACCGCTGCAGATAAAACTTCTGCTCTCTTACGTTCTGGATTATGACAGGTTGCAGACGTGATTTGTTTATCAGTTGGCTGAGATTCCTGCAGATCAGCACTGGATTGGCACTTACGATCTTCCGTCTTCTTGTGCAATAGGCTGTGGTACTTCCTTTTACTCAATCTACATATAAACTAGGATTGACATTGGTATACACTGTGGTGGTCATTGAAGCAGTTAAAACATCGTCTAGATGTCCTCATAAATTCTCTTCGTTGATCTAATGTCATTTTATTTTACCTGTTACACTCAAATAAGCGATGAGATTCTGGACATATGGGACACGAAACAGATGTTGTTTCTACACAACATCCGATTCTTCTGAGTCGACCATTCCAATTATGCGATCTGCAACTTGCATCATCTGATTTCGGAGATGATGGATGTTAGATAGTCTGGTTTTGATGTCTTCTGGTGATGTGTTATCATTCATTTCATTGTTAACGAAGTTTATGAGGCAGGTAATTTGCCCTTAGGTTTCTCTAATATTATTTTATATTTTCAGTTTCAATATTTTCATTTAAAAAAGTTTAAAACTAAATTACAGGTAAGTATTTAAAATAATTAATTATATTTTTAGTTTAAGTAATTTCTTTTTCTGGCTGCTTGACACTAATTTTAACAAACTTATTGTCAAAATATTATTTTTTCTCATATAATGCATAGAGTTGTACCCGTTAATCTCATAAACAAAATGAAAACCTTCTTTTGTAAAAAATATTAATTTCTAATTTTAACTTTTACATGACCTTGCCACACATTTCACTTTAGTTATGTGCATCAAAGATAAAGTTTTTATAATTTTGTTGCATTAATAAAACTGAAAAAAAACTTTTACCATTTCGAAATACAAAAACCATAAATGTATTAAGACAGTTTCAAAATGTAAAACCGAATTTGTAAAATAAACACAAAAAATTTATTTATTTTGGAAAATATGGTTTTATTTTTAAAATAAGCTTATTCGTATTAAGTATAAAGCTTTTTACACTGTATGTATGAATGTAAATATGTAATATTATATATTCACAACGAGACTTAATAGAATTACGAAATTTTATTTTGTTTAATCTCAAAATTCTCAACTCAATTTATTGTTGGAGTGCTAGCTACACTTTGTAACAATCAACTTTTTTGAATAATCGTACTTGTATTGAACTTTTTTGGTTCTTTTCAGTAAAGCAAATAAAAAGTTTTTTCCAAACTGTATTATTTAAGAATAATTAGATAATATAATGTATAATATATAATAAATATATATATATATATATATATATATATATATATATATATATATATATATATAAATATATATATATATATATATATATATATATATATATATATATATATATATATATAAATATATTTATATATATATATATATATATATATATATATATATATATATATATATATATATATATATATATATATTTATATATATATATATATATATATATATATATATATATATATATATATATATATATATATAGATCTACAGAAGCTATATATATATATATATATATATATATATATATATATATATATATATATATATCAACCTTGTCAATTCCTCGATGGCTATATTTGACCATCCAAGAAGGCGACCAGTTGCATAGATTTTGTGATTCCGTCACAAAAATGGCGTATACCGTTGCAGTATACTTACGCACATGTAACAACAATAATCACGAAACAAATTTAATAGTGGCCAAAATTAAAGTTTCGCCCATCAAGAATATTTCATTGCCAGGGCTGGAGCTAAACGGTGCTTTACTCTTAGCGAGGTTTCTCAAATATGTTCAGAAGATATTGACCATTCCGGATCACCAATTGTTCGGTTGGACCGATTCAACCATCGTGCTCTACTGGCTTTCCGAACCTCCACGTCGATGGAAAACTTTCATAGCTAATAGAATGAGGAAAATTTTAGAGGTCCTTCATAAAGGAAGATGGCGACATAGCACATCAAAGGCTAATTCAGTAGATTGCGCAACATGAGGGTTAAGTCCGAAAGAGTTAAGGGTTCAAAAACTCTGGTGGTATGAACCAGAGTTTTTGGAATTAGACAAAAGAAATTAAAGATATTCTGCTAGAAACCTTGGGAGAACAGCAAGAATTATCATATTATAAGTAGCATAAAATCATAATTATTTCCATAAAATCAAGGAAATTATTCAAAATATAAAAAACTCTGTCGAAACAGAATAATTTATATCATAACTCATGAGCAATGCGTTTATTGATAAAGATGCACTAGCTGCATTCATTGCAGGTCTTAAGAAACCTTACTTTAGTTATGCACAAGCTGCGAAACCGAAGGAAATCGAGGAAACTTATGTTTTCCTTTGTAAATTTAATTACAGTGAATTAATTTTGAACAACCTTAGGAAACCTGTTTAGATTTAGCCACAATGGACTGAAACTTCTACTGAACCAATTGAGGAAATGCGCATAAAGGCGACTTACGCTAAGGAAATCGTAGACAAAATAGATAGCGTAGAAGCATTAATATTCAAAATAGACGACAAAGAAGAATCCAAAATGGAAGATGCAGAAGACACGTACTATATTATTGCAGCCACAATAAATGGCTGGATAAAAAGAGAAGTATAAGTGAATCAATCTATACGATTAAGATTCATCCAATTTAGATACGACCACTGTGAATGCTGCACCGGAGGTTCGACTTGCCAAGTTACGGAGGTTCGACTTGGTGATTACACGAAATGGCAAAGATTTTTCGATCTGTTTCATTCTAGTATACTAGAGAAACGATCAGTCTAGTGCAGAAGTTTCAATTTTTTGATGGGCCTTCTTAGAAGAGATACATATTCGCTAGTAAAACACTTTAAGATTACCAAAACGAATTATATCGAAGCGCTGAGAAAATTGCAACAGAAATACGATCGCAAAAGACATGCAATCAATGCATTCATACACAATTTCGTAGAACAACCCACCATGCATGATTGAGAGTCACAAACATAAGAAAGCTTTTAGACACCTCCGACGAGGTAGTGCGAGGGCTAAAAGCACTTGGCGATCAAGCAGAAGCAAGAGATCCGTGGCTCATATACCTATTACAACAAAAGTTAGACGGCGAAAGCCGCAGTTTATGGGCACAAGATACCACTAGTAATGAATTTCCAAAGATTGCTGAATTTCTCGAGTTTTTGGTCAAAAGAACGGACGCTCTTGAGTCAATACGATATTCAAATCGATCATTAAAACCATATGCACAGAGTAAAGCAAAAAATAGTTTTACTACCACCATTAGTCGTGATTATATAGCATGTAATAAACCACAGCACAAACTTGTCGATTGCGATCAATTTATCCGTTGGAGCACGAAGAACGTTAATCGGTAGTAACCACAGATGTTTTAGTTGTCTTAACCCAGCATAATGTTTACGATTGCAGAATACGAGGTAGATGTCGTCAATGTTCTTGGAAGCACCACCGTCTCCTACATTTGGACACGAAGGAAAAAGCAGTAACCTCTAACAAAAATGATCCTAGTAATAACATTAAAAAAATACATCGTCAACCCTTCACACATGCTTAAACGAGAGTCAACCTGTTGATATTTCATTAAAATGCACTTTCAAACTATTCTACTCACGACAATAATTCACGTACTGGATAAGTTCAGCACAACAAGATCATGCCATGCCTTACTAGACACAGCTTCACAGGCATCATTTATTACCGAATCAATAATCCAAAAATTTAGTTTAACACGTCAGAATTGCAGAAGTTGAATTGCAGGGATCGGACAAATAAATGGCGCATCACATGGAAATACAACCCTATGATTGAGATCAAGATTTGATTCGACTCAATTAGTATCTTTGAAAGCGCTCATAATTCCAAAGATTACGTCTTTTCTACCCGGATTTGAATTTGATATCGCTAACAAGACAGAATTAGCGGGCCTTAATTTGGCTTATCCTAAATCCTACAAACCCGGGTCAATTGAAGTACTACGTGGTGCAGATATCATATTTGAACTGTTTGAAGATAATATATCATCAAGTTTGGGTAGACAGAGAGGACACTAAGCGAAAATTAGTCCTGTGGCGAGATGAGCAGAAAAGAATTCAATCATAAGCTTTAACTACGGTGACCTATGGCATGGCTTCTGCTTCATTTATCTGCCACCAGATGTCTAAAAGAATTAGCACATTTGCATGAAGAAAAATATCTAGAAACAAGCAAAGCTATTTAAAATGATATGTGCGTGTACGATTTAATGACTGCGCGTCAACGTTAGCGCAGTTAATTAACATTAAAGATAATGTAGTAGAAATTTTACGAAGTGGTGGCTTTAATCTGAGGAAAATGATATCCAATAATTCGTATATGAGAAATCTGTTGAATAATCCTAACCCTGCAAATTTAAAAATCATTTCAGAAGATACAAAGCTGGTAAAATTATTGGGAATAGCCTGGGATGCCAACGCAGATAACTTCATCTTTCAAGTGAACCTACAAGGCATGAACGTAAATACAAAGCGAAGTTTTATTTCGGAAGCGGGCAACATTTTCGATCCCTTGGGATTTCTACCTCCAATCACAATTAGAATAAAATTCTATTTCAAAGTTTATGGTTGCTAAAAATTGGATGGGATGAGCAGTTACCTCCAGAATCAAAAGTAGCATGGATTGATCTCAGAAATAACCTCTGCCAAACGCTAGAATTATAGATTCCTAGATGCATTTCAGCATGCTCCACTATAACAATACACAGCTTTTGTGACGCAAGTAAGTGGGCTTATGCGGCTGCAGTTTACGTCAGATCACAAATCATGGAAGAATATGTAACACACTTGATATGTGCCAAAACTAAAGAAGTTCCATTAAAGTAAGTCAGCATACCAAGGCTTGACTTGATGGGTGCCGTACTTTTGAACCGACTTGTACAACAATTAATGGACATTTTGTCGGTCACTATATCTTCGGTAACAATGTGGACCGATTTAAAAATTGTGCTGGATTGGTTTTCTAGTCAGCCATGACGTTGTACCACCTTTGTCGTAAACGTATATAAGCGAGATGTGTGGCGACACGTTCCATCCAGATATAATCCAGCCGATGGTGCAACGCGGGGTAAAACAGCTGACCAAATTCTTCAAAACAAACTTTGGTGGAATGGGCCAGCATGGTTGGCCAGGGAAGAACAATATTGGCCAGATCAACCCCAGATATCACAGGCCAAAGAGGAGATACAAATAGAAGTACATAATGTTATGACAGTTGAATCGAAGACTAACCAGCTAGGAAAACATTATGATGTCATCATTTTTTAAGTAAAAATACTCGAGCTATTATAGATTGAAGGGGCTCTTGTCATACGTAAACAGATTTATCAACAATTCCAAGGCCAAGAAATATCAGACAATGAAGCAAATTGGTATACTAGCGTCAGCGGAGCTTGAGGCGGCTAACGCCACAATAGTTATATATTGACAAACCATCGATTTTACTGAAGAATACCGCTGTCTCCAAAGGAACAAGCCAATACCCGTCAAAAGTAAATTGAAGCAATTTAATCCATTTCTTGACCCCAAAAGAATCATGAGAGTTAGAGGGAGTCAAAAATCACCAATTGCAACATCAATCACATATGATGTTCACGTTCAGAATCAACATTCAGGACCACATTTATTAATGAGCTTAGTTCGTCCAAAATTTCTAGATATTTAGAGGCAAGGATGTGGCAAAGAACGTTTTTCGAAAAATTTACCAAATGTTTGAAACAAAGTCCAAAGATGATGAGCCAAATAATGAGACAATTGCATGCGGATAGAATGAGATATACGGTGGCGATCATTGCAGTAGGAGTTGACTTTTGTGGGCCGTTCAGAGTTCATCTTATTTGCATAAGAGGCTCTATTCCTGTCAAGGCATATTTATGAATATTTGTGTGCTTCAGGACGCACGCAATGCACGTCGAAATATGCATGAACCTAACTACCGAATCATTTCTAGGTGCTCTACGAAAATTCATGGCCAGAAGAGGTTTATGCCATACAATCTATTGTGACAACGCTACGAATTTTATACGTGCAAGGAATTACCTTGAATAACTCTGAACATTTTTAAATAATAATAACGCTAAAATTATTTCTAATATTTTGAAAGACAAAGTAAATTGGTGATTTATCCCACCATCAGCTCCGAATAAAGAGGGATTATGGGAAAACGCAGTTAAATCCACTAAAACACAAATCACACGAACCTTTGTGGATGTTGTACCCACCTTAGAAGAGTCTCGACGTTAACAGTGCAGATAGAAGGGATTTTGAACTTTAGACCAATATGCTTCAGCCAAGACGATGAACTTAACTTTTTCACTCTTGCTCATTTTTAATCGAGCGTGCAATTCACCAAATACCTGAAACAGCAGCAGCGCAACAGATGAATTCCCATGCAAGATGGGACATCGAACGACAGATATATGAGAATTTCTGGAAACTTTAGCAAGTTGAGTATTTGATAACTTTCCAAACAAGATCCAAATGGCACACGCAACAAAAAAATATCCACCTCAATGATGTCGTACTTATCAATGACAATAATCTACCACCCACGAAATGGTTGATGGGTCAAATCACCAAATTATATCCCGGCGTTGACAGAATAAAAACCAAGAATGATATACTGAAGTGACCGATTCAAAAATTATGCCGCCTCCCAATTGAATATGATGATGATGATTCAACTAAGGGAGTGTGTTTAGATTCAGCCACAATCTAAAACCAAATTAATATAAATTCATAACAAAATAACCTGTAAAAGATAAATCAGATAAGCTTATATTTAATTTAATTCATATTATCAATTGCAAATCATCTGATTTATTTTAATTAATAGTTTAGATTACAATGTAAACACCAAGCAAGATTGAAATTAATCACCATTTGACGTTTAATGAAATTGTTTATCAACAAGTAATTTACAAGTTGTACACTGGAAAAATATGGTCAAGCTTTGTATTTGTTGTACTCCAAATTTTAGTCTTGTTGTACTTTGGTCGATAATTTTAGTTAATGGATAGTTATTTTTTTATTAAACATTTATAAAAATCACTTTTGTTTAAGATTTTATCCAGTGCCCACATTTTATACAAAATCAAACCCTGTTAATTCACAATTTGTGCCACAAAAACCAACATTCAATGGGGAAAATGAAGAAGAACCCTCTGGAAATTTTCTAGAAATCTCCAATTCAGACACGGAAGATTAGATTTTCTTCCGTACCTGCAATATTACTGCAAAAACACCAAAAATAAAAATAGTGTTAAGCCAGGTATCATATTATCTCACCACTTTTTACAAGCGAATGGTACTTTACGGGATTTTAGGATCCCAATCTATGGCAAAAATGAACGCCATAATTGATTATGATAATAATACAATTACTCTCAACATAGATACTTGAAAAGTCTTTCATGTATACTTGGACGATATAATTATTATCGGATACAATCTAGAAAATCATATTGAAAATCTTGGAAATATTCTAAAATGATTAGCCCAATTCCACCTGAAAATTGATAAATGTGAGTTTCTTAAGAGGGAAGCTGAACTTTTAGGATACTTAATTACTTAGAATGGAGTCAAACAAAACCAGACAAAATCCAAAAGATTCTAGATTGGCCGAATCTTTTGGATTTGGGATTGGCCGAAAAGTCAAAAGGACTTTCTGGGTTTTACAGACGTTTTATAAAAGACTACTCCAAAGTCACTAAATCCATATCAAAGTAGTAAAAAAAGATAAAACCAGTAATATGCAAGATCCAGAATATATAAACGCATTCTAAAATTTAAAACAAATTTTAACTACTGATCAAATTCTAGTCTACCCAGATTTTTCCAAAAATTTTATCCCAACGACAAATGCACAAACTCTGCATTAAGTTTTGTCACAAGCTTCTAGAACCTTGAATTCAACGGAATGCAAATATTCAACAGATGAAAAAGAAACGCTTGCCATAATTTGGGTCGTTTAGAAATATCAAGCTTATCTACACGGTAAAAAATTTGCATAATTAACTGATCATACACCTTTAACGTTTATAAAAACCGAAAAAACTCAAAAATATTAATATGCCGGTTAGAATTTGAGAATTTTGACTACGATGTATTATGTAAAGAAGGTAAGTCCAACGTTGTAGCAGACGCCCTTATTAGATTCCCTCCAAATGAAAAATATTCAGAAATAAAATTAGACCTGAACATTTTAAGAGGTGCAGGAGGTAGCTGAACACTGATGAAGTTGGTGTCACTAATTTAAATCCTTGAAAATGCACAGCATGATGTGATAAGTATGAGGGTGTTTATTTTCCTAAACTCAATAGCAACGCCCACATTATGGTGTGAAATTGTGAGCTTACGTGTGATGTTAAATTTTAACCAGCATTTTCGTGATAAATACTAATTCTGTAGAATCAGCTAATCAAGGCAGCTCGGCTAGTAAATTTTCGATAACCTGTTGAAGATATCTGGTCCAAATAGCCTTTCTTTTGAACACATCAACCTTGACTTTTGCCTCACTTATCAATGTCACAAGAAATCATGCCTGTATCGAGACTATTTAAATGACCTTTCGACTAATTTTTTATCTTCTTCAAAGATAAGTATGCGTCTTTTGTTAGCACACAGTTTTTTTTGTTTCTGTTGGAGTGCAGAGTCCATGGGCCGAACCATCGTCCATGTCAGTACAGGATGGCATGGAGCAATGCAATGCGCAGATGGGATATTCAACAATCGCGAACCTGTATTCGTGCGTCCTCGATTTGGCCCTAGTAAGTTGGCGTAAGGTAAGGACGTTAAATAAACCGCGAAAGAGTAGGGTGAGCTTCGGCCCCAGAAAATTGTAGGGATTAAAATATAAAAAAAAAAAAAAAAAAAAAAAAATTAAACTGAAGCGAAAATAATGAAATGATCGTTTCTTGAAGTTGTAGGTAATTTCCCGTTATTGACTTTCCAATGCTTGCTACTTAACTCACATAAACCATGGGTTAAAAATTGAGTACCAACTTGGGATGCGAAGCTAACCCATATATGCACTCATCTAAAAAATAATGTAATTTAACAAAAAAATTAAATTAAAAAAATATACACATTATTCGGTACAACAGTAGGATTCAAAAAAACCTCCCAAACGCATTCATCATTTTGTTGTTATTCTAGACATGAATCCAATTTTGTTTCCCGACCACAGCAATGAAATAATGTACCAAACATCTAAAAATTTAGGAAACATTTGATGGATGACATTATCATATTTTGGTTGTCTCATGAAAAATTTGGGACATAATTCTGTTAAAAATTAATTAATTAACTTCTTGGTAAAAAAAAATATGTCTGTTTGGTTTTTAATGGCAGCTTCTTTTTTAATTAAATTCAGTGCGATAATCTGGCCGAGTGTGTAAATGAAATGTGAAATTAAGTTACGGACAACATTAACTAGGTCGTCGATCATTGGATACAAAATTTTTTTCATTAATTTGGTTTATTTCGAATTACGTTCACCTTGCTTTATATATACGTTTTGAAGGTGAAAAATGTTTTTCTTTTTGGTTTCTCCTTTAATAAATCATCGAGACAATCGAATTATTTACTAAAAAGGTTGTCTAAAATCACTTTTAATGAAATATATAAAATATATAAATTGTAGACATATCAATAACAAACAATGAAAATCTTAATCAATATCAAATTTCTTGAAATGGTACATGATGAATGGATTGTTTTTCTGTAGGAAATCCGAACAAATATAAAAGATTTCATCATAAATCGATTTGTTATGATTGAAATGGGAGTTAAAACGCTGGTTTTATGTTCAAAGTAACAACAAATTGGCTGCCACATGGACTCAAAATAAAACTACTGGACAAACTGTGGAACAACTTGAACATTATTTATTTTGGTGTGCAAATGATTTATATTTATTTAATTTGTTTTTAATACCCTCATGGCACAGTCGCAGACAAAATTTATCTTTATATTTTTTGGTCCAACAATGTTTTAAAATATTTTTTATTTAAAAAAAATCGTAAGCATTTTACTGTGTTATATAAATCAAATTAATTGCCAAATTATTCCAGTTCAAAAATAAAATATTACATGATTCACACTAAAATAACGGAGTGGGTGGGTTGGCCAATAAAATATAATTCTGGTAAATTGTACGGCTTAGTTTTTGTAGTGTATATGTGAATCTTCTCCACAAATTTAAATCCTGGTGGCTTTATAAACTTAATACCTAAACACGAATGGTAAGACTATCCAAACGTTTCATATTTGCATTTTTATGATTAAACCATACCTTTATGGGAAAAAATATCACAAAAAAAATACAAACCTGTCATATATTTAGTGGATCAGGGTATAAAACATTTTACTGATAATGAATGTTGTACCATAAGCGCTGTTTATGCATTATATACCCAACCATGTATTTTTGAATAAGGCAGCAACAAAACTTTACTTTTTTATGAAAAATGGACACAAGCTTAAACAGTCAAATAACTATCTTCCACCAGCAAGTGAAAATAAAATAAATTTGTGCAAATTAATGTTATGAATGGTAAATATATTTTTTACAGTTTGTTTGGGAATTCATTTGTATATGTTTTTAGCTTCTAATTTAAATAGGATTATGTTTAGTGGCAGTTTTGGTTTGTTTATATATAGATGACACTTAGAAAAGTTATAATTAACCATCATACAGGTCTAGACGAAAGAGCAATATTCTTCTATACTGTTAACTTATTAAGAAAACAAGGATATTTTTAAGACTATATACCAAAGTGATAAGGCATGCTTGTAGTCCAAAAACGAGATTATCACTTATTAATTTTTCTAATGTAAAATTTTCTGAATTATTCTGTTACAAACAATTGTAAAATTTTAAACCAATTTTAAAGTATCAATTAATTTTCAGGTTCATTTAGAAAACAAAATCAGCTTTGGATACCACTCTAATAACTAAATAGAAGGAGCGCAAAAATTTCAATTTTCCAGTTGAAAAAATTTTTCCACCACAAAGTAAAATAGTTTTTAAATACTTAAAACAGGTTTAAAATTGGTTGGGCGATATCTAGGTACTCGTACTGCTACAACAGCACTTAAAATACTAAATGACATATGCTACCAAGTAAAAATGACGGCAAAAATAAGGTAACATATGCTAAACCGAAAGCAGAGTTTTTTGTTTCTTACATGGAATAGACATTTTGACCACACGTAAATCCATCAGCGGAATAGAATATAATCCTGGAATATTAGGAGTATTATTGATTGATACATTTGATTGATTAGAATGTACAACCAAGGGAACTACCGGAATGCTGGGCACCACCGTACACTCTTGTTACATATAACAAAATTAAAGGAGTGGAAAAAATGTTTGTTATAATAGACTCGACCTGATTACTGACACCTGAGCGATCGATAATTAGACTTTTTTTGTGGTGTTGGAAAAGGAAAGGTAAGTTAGTAAGAAAAGAATTGCTTTGGTTTTTCGGTGGCCAATTTTTAACTATTATGAGCACAAAACAATCTAAATTTTACTAAACTGCTCTGCATTTATATAGCAGTTTTCACCTGTAAATTACATATTAATTAATTACAAATTAATTATTATACTGACATACAATTAATTACATATTAATTGTATGTCAGTGAATGGAATGTGATTGGAAGATGTTAACAAGCAAAATTTAATGTATGGTGTCCAAAAGGTGCAATTCGGTGACAGACGGAAGTATTGAAAATAAAATTAAATTTAGTACGAGTCGAACATCGCAGTAGTAAAATCAAAATATATCTTAATTAAACTAAAATTTATATCTAAATGAAACAAAAAAAAGTTGCAAATTATTCCATAACATTTAATGGTGCCGAAACCCGGGAATATTTCTACTAATAAATTGAATCAGCCAACTAATACTGTCACACGTGGTGTATTGGATTATTCATTGAAGATTATTCAACTATAACTTTGCCTATAAATCGTCTTCGATAATTCATTGCCGATATAAATAAAACTAATATTGTAATGGATTTATTTGTGACGTTATATTGTCAATTTACTATCCTACGTGCAATATATTGGAATATCCATTGGAAGATCATTTAACCTAAAAATACTATCTATCTTCAATAATTCACGTAAGTAAATATTAGATGTTCATAATTCCAATCAAAATCTAATTGAAAATCAAAAAAATGTATTAAATTGAATGAAGTGATTTTAAAAATAAAATATAAACGTGTTGTGTTAATTCGTTAACGACAAAGAAACACAAAAGAAACTTGTGGAATACACAAAAGGACGCGGATATGCTCGTGCTTCTCTTACTCGCCTAGAAAAATCGATTACTACTCTCGGAAGTGATCAAATGGATTTTCAAGATGCATACGTCAATCTTAAGCAATTAGAATGCTGTTATCGAGACTTTCAAGAATTTGACCAAAAGATGGTAGACATAGAATCAGAGTCTTCTAAAATTGACCAATTCGAATTAAAATTCTTAAAATTAAAAGCAACGCTTCGAAGGGTTATCCACGATTCGAATCCTTTACTAACAGCAGTTCGCAAAAACCATTTAATGAAAAAAATGGAGACATTCACAACCCATCAAAAGGAATTCATAGAATCAATATGCGAGACAAGTATGGCAGCTGTACCAAAAGAAAAGGTCAAATTACCCCCGTTAGATATTCCGTATTTCTATGGTAAAAAATCCGAAGAATTTCAATCCTTCAACTTAGTTATCTCAAAGGTCTACAAAAAAGTAACGCTTTTATATTAGTTCGACATATTGCAGTAACAGCGGCAAACTATAAGGTATGCAAACGCTATGACCAACCTACTCAAGTCATTAGAACGTTTGTGAAATTATTTTTGGAGCAGTCAAAAATGTTGAATTCAGCCACACAGCCTTTGCGAAAAACTCTTGACATTGCCACAGAAGTGATAGCTGGTCTTAAAGCATTGGGACTATATAAATATTACTAAATAAATAACTAGCTATATATATTGCTAAATAAACTAGATGATGATTCTAGAAGAGTTTGGGCATCTAAAACTGTAGACATGAGATATCCAACATTTGATTCTCTAATTGATTTTCTGGAAAAGCAATGTATAGTCTTAGAAAACTGCGACATTCCTATTAAATGAGTAAAACCTGTAAAAACAGGCCATGCTGTAAATTATAATCATGCAAACACTTAAATGTTGGAACTCAGCATACGTTTCAAGTAAGTTCTCAATTACCTATTATTAAATGCACGAAATCCAATAGAATAAATGTCATTCAACTGCATCGATCTCAATATGTCTCCCATCGATATGATCGGCTATTTTGTTTGTTTCTAGATCTTTCCATTCCTGGATTAATTTTAAACTTGCTTTATATGTAGTTTAGATGGCAAACCATTCATTATATAAACATACATTTCTAACTTTAGCTTGCGGGATGAAAACTTGGTGATATATGAATTAAAGTCATCCTTCTAGTAGTACTTTTTGAACCTAATCTTTTACTGGATTTTGTACGTGGAAGATTGTGTCGCTGAACGCATGACCCACTGATCATAGAACCATTGGATACTGGATCTAATAACATGCGTCCAAGGTAGCTTTGTCCATAATATGGGGTATGAATGATCACTCGAGCAGTGAATGAGGCCAATTGGCATACTGACATTTTGCCTGTTTTACCATTAGATTAAAGTGATGAATAGTTATGGGAGTGGGAAATTTCTTAGAAATACTATCAGTAGGACAAATGGAAAGCCCTGATAAAATAATTGCCTAAAACACCATGTTCAGTTGGGTAATTGGTTGTGGTTAGGTGCCTTTGACAGACCAACAATCGTTCAAGGTTAATGTTGATCTAAACATTGATGGTTCACTAAGAAAAGTTGCAAGAGGTTTCAACGGATAAGCATACCAGTCTTTAAGAACAGCAATGTGAAGAACTGATTCAGGAATCTATACATACTACGATGATCAAGGTCGATTTGTAATCAAATTGCCATTCGTTCATAATCATCCTAAACTTGGTCACTCATTAACGCAAGCAACATCGCGTTTTTTATCCCTAGAATGAAAAATTCAGTCCAACGTGCATCTTCGACAGCAATATGTGAAATTTATGGATGAGTATTTAAATTTTAACCACATGGAAGAAATGTCAACATTGAACTTCTAAGTTCCATCGACGCAACATTTGTACTTGCTGCATCATCTAATTATTAAAGAAACAAGTATCACTATGAAACTTCATGTTATCTGTTCCACGACTATGGTATTTCTGAATAATATACTTAGCGTTAGTTTCACTGTACAACCCGATCTCACGTCAAATCTCATGCTCTTTCGATTTCACAAGAAAGCGTTTACTTTAGACCTTAAAAAGATGTATAGACAAATAAGAGTACATCTAGATCATGTTAATTTTCAGTGAATCGTCTGGAGAAAATCTCCAAGCGAGATATTGAAACATTTTAAGTTAAACACAATAACTTATGGAACTACACCAACTGCATTTCTGGCAACTAGATCATTGCTCTAGCTTGCAAAAGGTGTCGAGACATCAAAACTTGATTTAGCCTTTGTAATTAGTCTCGACTTTTATATGAACGATATTTTCAGGGGGCAAGATCAACTCAATAGGCTATTAAGCTAACTCAACATTTGCAATAAGTGTTATCATCCGCTGGATTTATATTGCATAAATAGGCAAAATTCCTTGCCAAATTCGAAGCAAAAAATTCAGTTACTTCTATAGATATGATGAAAAAAAGTGAGCATAAAGTATTGGGATTACATTGGAATTTGGAAAAGGATTACTTCATGTTTAAGGCTAAAACAATTCAAGATGATACGCAGCTGACAAAACGTAAGCCTCTTTCGGATGTATCGCCCTTTGTTTATTACAGTAAAAATTTTGTTGCAAAAATTATGCTTACTGCCTGTAGGATGGGACGATCAATTACCAACTGAAATTGCCGAAGCGTAGAGTCATATCCAACATGAACTAAAACTAATTGAGAATATTGAAATCCCCGGTTACATTCCGTTTCACGGGCATAATAAAGAAGTTCACAAGTTTTTTGAAGTCAATAAAGCCGCATATGCCGCCACAATTTATTTACGTGTAATCGATGCTTATGGTGAAATTCAGACCATCCTGATTGCAGCCAAAACTATGGTGGCTCCGATTTGTTGAGTACCAATTCTAAGACTGGAACTTTAGCAGCTCATTTGCTGGCCAGGTTGTCAAAATCAATAATTACTACATTTCAAATCACGAATGTGCTCTCATATTCGTAGACCGATTCTAAAATCATGCTTCATTGGCTGGCCAAACAACCCGCCACTTGGCCAACATTTACTTGTAAAAACAAGTGACAATCCTAGCGATTGTGGATCAATAGGTATTATGCCGTCAAAATTGTGTCAACAGTCGCTTTGGTGGAAAAGGCCAGATTGGCTAAGTTTAGATAAATCCGATTGCCCAAAACAAAAAAATAGGAGGTATATTGATAAACTAGAGTTATCAGAAAAAAATTATGATATACAATCATGAAGTAAATGTCGAGCATGACATAATGAACATATTATTTGATAATATATCTGATTACAGAACAGGCAAACGTATTGTTTGATTTTGCATTATACTATTTTCACCATTCATTGATAATCAAGGAGTTTTACGCGTAGGAGGACGCTTAAAAAACGCGAGTTGCTCTGATAGCATGAAACACCAGGTCATATTACCTAAATCATATCGGCTTTGTCATTCGATATTGACATCAATGCATAACATGTTTATATCCTTAACTGCTTCTACACTATTTCATCTGTCTAGACAAAAATATTGGAAGGTAGGTGGCAAGGTGCTAACAAAGAAGATAACAAATTATTGTAGATTAGCTAAAATAACAACCAAAACTTCAGATAATGGGAGATTTACCATCTGTGCGAACGATTTCTTCACGTTATTTTTCCAAGGTAGAAGTGGATTATGCTGGTTAATTTAAAAAAAATCATAAAACGAGGTAGGGATGCTGCGCCAGTTAAAGCGTATATACCAGTATTTATTTGTATGGTTGTAAAGGCCATATATCTGGAGGCGGTTATGGATATGTCTACCGAAGCGTTTATTGCGGCATTGCGAAGATTTGTTAGTAAATGCAATGTACCAAGTGTTATTTATTCTGATAACGGAACAAACTTCAAAGGTGAAAGAAATACAATGGCAGAATTAGAGC
Source organism: Tipula confusa (assembly GCA_963556175.1). NCBI lineage: Eukaryota > Metazoa > Arthropoda > Insecta > Diptera > Tipulidae > Tipula > Tipula confusa. The sequence continues at coordinate 154,141,476 of OY744477.1, forward strand.
AGATGCTGCAAAAATCATCTCGTAACAAGCGGATATCAGAGTTTCTCACGGAGAAAGGAATGCAATGGCATTTTATACCTCCTTCCAGTCCGTTTTTGGGTGGATTTTGGGAAGTTGAAGTGAAGTCCATGAAGTATCATTTGATAAGAGTCACCGAGAATGCTACCCTCTGTTTAGAGGAATTTTCTACATTGTTGTGTGAAACTGAAGAAATTTTTAATTCGCGCCTACTAACGTCGCTTTCCATCGACCCAAATGATGAATTGCTTTTGACTCATGCTCATTTCTTGCTTACGGAGCCAATAGGATCGATACCAAATGAAAAATTATTGGAAATACATGAGAACTGGCTTGATCGATGGCAGAACATACAAAAACGACTGCAAGGATATTGGAGATTTTTTTCCAGGGAATATCTCCACACAATGCAGCAAAGAAGAAAGTAGAATCTGTTAGGTAATTTTCAAATTAGAAATTTAGTGACAGACGGAAGTATTGCAAATTATTGTAGTTCGAGTCGAACATCGCAGTAGTAAACATCAAAATATATCTAAATTAAAATATAATTTATATCTAAATAAAACAAATAAAAGTTGCAAATTATTCCATAACATTTAGATTTAAAATAATTGATTAATCAGTACAAACCAATTGAACTAACAGTTTTATGACCAATACGTCATAACTTGAGCAAACGAACAAATGATACAAAAAACGGTTTCAAAAACGAAACATCTGTCAATTTAGTCTGTAAATGAATATTTCTAGAAAATAAGACCAAATCTAGAAAATAACTGACTCGTTCGACCATTATTTCATTTAAAAATAAGCTTTTTTATAGACAATTTCGGTTTCCCAAAAAGCTTATAACTTTACATTTGGAAACAATAAGACAAAGCTCATTCAAGTGCATAGAAATTATTTAACAACAACTGTTGTAAATTAAATAGACCGCCATTATTTTTATTTTTTCAAAAAATGTGTACCTTATCAGCATAAATCAAAAACTCTTAATGTTTAAAGCTCCATTTTGAATCAACAAACTTTGTATTTAGTTATAATTTTTTTTAGAGGCCAGGTGCTAGTTGAAAAGTTAAAACTCTATAGAACAAAGTTACCTGGACCAACAGATACAGAAACAATTTACAAACCATATTGTCAAACCATTTGAGATGTCATTAAAAAATCCAATAGAGTTTCAATTTCCCAAAGAATTTCTCAAGTTTTTGAAACAACGTTATCAAGTGCTTGAAACCTTATGACAACCGAAATTAAAAACAGAAAATTATTGCCATCACCATAAACAACAAGCATTCAGTGCAACAATAATAAAAAATCAAATTAGCCTCCAACTACAACTTTCAGAAACATTTCAACCGACAGTGCGATGAACATACATGTGACAACACTTTCGGCAACCGCCCTATCCAATTATAACACCGCAGTTGTAGCTTCACGTAAAATCAACGCACGACGAACTTTATTGCAAAACTATAAACTATATGGTGGAAATTATAAACTTGGTTAAAGAACTCAAACTATAGCGCTGGAACAAACTGAAGAAGCAGCCAATGATGAACTAAAAACAAATTGCTTATTAATGAACACTCCTGCTCATTTAAAGTTCATAGATTTTTCTATTCATGCAAATCTATTCATGGATGAAATCTATTCATGGATCTATTCATGGTTTGTTAAAGGTCGGCGGTAGATTACAAAAATCTCATCTTATGTATGATCAAAAGCATCAACTGATTCTACCAAAAAATTATATTTACTTAATCCTTATCTCAATTGAAGCACAAAGTATTGTACTACACAGAGGCGTACAAGTAACTCGTTCGGCATATAACATAACTTCGTTCGAAATATTGGATTTTGAGTGGTAAACATTTAGTACTCACAACAATCCACAATTATGTAAAATACTTTCGGTTCAGAAGAATAATGGTAGACCAGTTAATGGGTATGTTACCGGAAGCTAGAAATATTCCATCTGCTTTTTTTCAATACGGGCATTGAATACGCAGATGTATTGAAATCCATGTCCCTAAAGACGAGGAAACAAGTCGCGTTATTTATTTGTTTCTCTACTAAAGCAATTCACTGGGAACTGGTGAATAAGTTAACAACAGCTGCGTTCCTTGCAGCATTTAGACGATTAACCTCAAAAAAATCGAACACCATGTTCTTAGAACTCACAACGCTATAAGCAAGGGGCTACAGGTGGCTATACCAGAAACAAACAATAACGTAGCTCAGGAAGCAGCTAGCCATGGACCGAACTGGCACATCATCCTGTCCGGTAGTCCTTGTTTAGAGGACTTCGAAAATTTTGAGTCAAATCAATGGAAGGTCACTTAAATAAATTATCGGTGAAACAACACGAACCTGCGAGAAGTTTAGCACCGTGCACTAAAGCACAAATTAAAACAGGTTTAAACTTCAGACTGATTCTAAAGGGTGGGCCATCTATTAGTTTAAATTTGAACCACTGGTTATTTCCAATCTGGCAATACTTATGTCATTCTATTCGGTCACAAAATTCAGTATATTATCTCCACTGAACGAAATGAATCGATTTACGCTTGAGCAACGTTGGGATTAAATGGAAATATATTTCCAAAACAAGGGCAATTCCAGGAAATTTCCAGGTCGGAAATTGCACGAAAATGTCGTACAAAATTTGGTCACAGAGGAAGACCAACAGTGCCCGGTATACGCAAGTTTATTGTTAAAGTTCATGAAACTGGTTTCATTGTTGATGCGCCAAGACGTGAGCGTGCTCGTACAGTGCGAACAGAAATATTGAGCTGAGAGTGACGCCTTAAAAAGTTCAATTGGTTCAAGAGTTGAAGCCGCATGACCATCCGCTTCGTTTTTACTTCGATGGATGGGCCAACGAGAAACTGCACGTTGATGTTGATTTTGGCAAAAAATCATCTTTTCGAATGAAGCTCATTCTCATCTTGGTATGGGTACGTTAATAGACAAAATTGCCATATTTGAGGCTCAGAAAACCCACACGTGGTGTTACAGAAGCCAATGCACCCATTACAAGTGACTGTTTGTTGCAGTATGTGAAGCGGAGGCATTATTGGCTCATATTTCTTTGAAAATGAGTACGGTGTCACCATTACAATCAATGGAGACACCTATCGCACCATGATCACCGATTTTTTTGCGCCCGCTTTTTGCGTCAAACGTTTGATGACCGTTTAATCAGCTGAAATGTTGATGTCAATTGGCCGGCAAGAAGCTACAATTTAACACCATTGGACTTTTTTCTGTAAGGCGCTGTTACATACAAGTGTTATGCTGACAAATCAGAGCAATTGAGCATTTGAAGGCCAACATTCGTGATGCCATTGCCGAGATACGACCCCATACACACGAAAAAGAGCTCGAAAATTGGTCCAATCGAATGGGGTACTGTGAGACCAGCCACTGCAGCCATATAAATAAAATAATATTCCATCTCTAACCGGAACAATTGTACTTTACAACTAAAAATAAAATTTGGCAAAATTTTAAACCGTTTTTGTTTTATTGCATTTTTAAATTTAAACTTTTAAATGGCCCGTTAATCACTGTCAAACGATTTATATGATTTAGATGCTTTGATACCTGGACATTTTTTAATCGAAAAACCATTTATTTCACCCCCGAAATCAGACAAAACCATCATAAATTCAAAACACAGGTGGACCTGCTTTCAAAAATGGCTCAAGGATTTTGGAAAATATGGTCCAAGGAGGATCAAAACAGTTTACAACAAAGGTACCAACGGAAAGAACCAAAAACAAACTACAAGATTGGTCAGCTAGTTACAATAAAGGATTAACAACTTGCACCTACAGAATGTACAATGAGAAGGATAGACTCAGGATAATCAATATTCAACAAGCAAATCAGATGAAGCACGATAAAGTTGACATCTTGGCTGGGGAGAATGTTATAGCAACAACTTCAACGCTATTAAATTATAACATGCACATATTTGCATCCGGTAAATACTGATGACATGGGCTAGATCAGTTTTTTATTGTTTAGGGCATTGATTATATTTATTTTTGCATAGTCGTTATTTTGCATAGTCAAGCGAGAAACATTTCAAGTAATTATCATTTACCAACAGCCAAATTTGTGATTTGACTAAATAAAAATACTTCAAACAGATGTTGTAAATTTAGGAGCGGGAGATATATAAAAAGCTTAATTCTCGCAGAGAATTTTATATGTAAATTTCCATATATTTTGTATCTTATTCCAGGATGCAAAAAAATATAATATTTCCCGAGTACGCTATATCCGATCGATAAAAAAACATTGATTCATTTATCCGTATGTAAATCAGTTCAACTAAAAATTTTTCCAAGTTTCGTAATTTCCCACCATATATACACTTTAAATCAAATTTATGTAGAAACATTTTCAAAATACACAGACACATATATAGTTAGATAAGATTGATATCCACATGTGTGATGTGTACATGCCATATATGTATGAATCATTCATACAAGATTTTAAAGTGTTGATAAGTCAAATTTATTTTTTGCGAACGTGTTATCATGTTTATGACCGTTATGTGAAAAAACTTTTTAAACGAAATTTGTAAAATTTATCTCGTACAGACCAGAGTGATATAAAATAGGTTGGGTTTCTTTTTTTTTAGGTTTTTTGGTCACAATTCAGTTATTTATTGTGAAAATTTTTAAGGTTTGAATTATGACTTTGGTGTGATAATAAGATGATTTGATTGGGCAGACAACGGATTTCGTATTTTAAGTGAAATAAATATATCGAAATTTTTCACATATCATAAAAATGTTAGCAATATTTTTAATGGTATATAATATATGTTTTTGGGAAAGATAACTTAAGTACTAGGAAAGAAATCTTTTTATGGGAAATTAATCATAAAATGAAGAGGAATCAAATATATGCGTTTGATTTTTCTTTATTTGTCTATAATTTTTCGCAGGAAGAAGTTGAGTGACTTAAAGCCACGACAACAATTTAATTTTAGTTAACAAACCAAGGAAGTAACAAACCAAGCCTAATCGTAACAGTCTCAGATATTACAAAATATTAGCTTTCACTAGATTATGATTATTAATGGCGTTGATTACTTTATATACGTGTATACCTTGAGTTGAACCATTGTGTATTCCTTGAGTTGAACCATTGTCTATAGCCGCACAAATGATTAAAGCCATGTATCATGCAAATGAAAAAAGGAAAAGTGATTTTTGATTACTATGATGAAGCAAAATATTAGCAGCGTTGAACTTTGCAGACTATGCTCAATGTGATTTGATATCCACGCGAATAAACAACTTGTTGAACTGACTACTAGTTAGTCTGTTATATGGATTGTAAAGTTCTTTGACTTCGTTCTTTTCTATAAACAAAGTAAAGGAGACTAGTGGAAGATTAGTTACTGGCGTAATAATCCTCACCAGCTTCACATATTCTATGGTACAGGGAACATTATGTGTGGTGCTTTATGTGTAAATTGTATGTGCCACTTCCGAATGACGTCAGCATGAAAAGCTTACAAAACGGTACAATAGCAAGCAAATGATAGTCAATGGCTTTATTGATACCTTTCAAAATATTTTAATTGTTTAGCAATCATTGTCCAACATGATACTTATGAAGTAATGTGTTTGATATTAAGGCACTTGGGTCACATGCTGAACCAAAAGGTTGCTGGTTAACTGAAAGAAAATTAGAGTAACTAAAGAACTTTAGGCTACGGACCAATTGTGTCTATGCCACATCCTTTAGGATAGCCTCCTTGAACTTACTGTAGAACTGTGGTGACAGTAACCTTACAATCAAGATTTTCAAAAATTTCTTAGAGTTCTTAAGTGGCCCGATAAACTCACCAGAAGGTCAAAATTAGCAGACAAACAAAACACCTATGAAACACTAGGCAATCGCTCAAGTCTATGTGTTTATAACTCCAGAAGATCACTGTAGGCGTTGCCACTAGTGTTAAAACAGACGTCACTCATTTATACGTAATAGATTCAATACCATCCAAACCAGTTAACCGAAGTTAATCTCTAGGTCCATAGGCTTACCTATACCAATCGAATAGTAAGCCGATCTAGGCTTCCAGATATCATGAATGGTAGATCTTATTATTGGATGCGTGATATATATCTGATGCTCTTATCAGACGATGTTCGACCAGATGTCCAATTGCATAAATCTGAGCAAAGAACAAATTACCAGATAACGAGCAATATACTTATATAGAGTAAGAAATATATTGAGTCTCACGTTTTTACAAATTTATGGAAGAATGCATTTCTTTTGGTCAAGTGGAGCTTATTCTTACAAGTTAAAATGAACCAACCCGAGGGCAAAGTTTAGTTTTGGCCACACCATCCATTTTATAACAAAACCAGTATCACTAGCTCACTATGCTTTGCTTAGAAACGCTTTGCTTTGCTTTGTTTCTAACTTTGCTTAGAAACGCTTTATTTGGTACTAATCATTTTATCTGTACCAACAAATCACTACCGTATTCTGACCTACACTTACGGGACTGGATCATTTCCTTCATTTAGCAACGCAAGCTTTTACCAGATTAGCAAAGGTGTATCCTCTTCAACACCTTCCAAGGAAGCATGCTTTCCAGTTGTGTATATTTAGCTGCCACACTGAACCTTTGTGGGTTCGAAGATACTTTCATCACTATATAACTACGCCAATGTATTTTATGTCCGTACTGTCAGTTCAACCGGAACCTTATTGTTAAATATATAGTTACAGCAAAAACCAAAGTAGCATTGGCATAAGAAGTACGTGCGGCCTTGTGACTCCTCCAAATTCTCAAAGTTGTAACAAAAGAGTTCAAATTCGAAATACAATCAAGAATTGATTCAACGTCCAAACTTTCCATAACAGGTAAAAAAATGCATTCATTGACTATATAGAAGTCGAGGCATTGACGGTGTTCAAGATCTTAAGACTAAAAATTCAGTAGTGTTGTCTCTGTTTGCAGAGACCATCGCCTGCACATTAAATAACGAGACGGTTTATAATATGGTAAGGTTGGCAATCAAGGTAAGGAAAGTTGAGATAGATGAACGAGCAATATAAGGAGACAATAACTACAGTCATAACTGAAATTCAAAGATTTTAACCGAAAATCAGTTTTGAAAGTCAATTTCGAGGATCAGAAGCTGACTTCAACAATCAAATGCTCTATAATATCCATTTATATCTCAAGACTGACAAGAAGTGAAAATTTCATGAAGGCAAACGGATTTGGTTTGAGGATTTGATTGAGATCTAGTGATAAGACAGTATTGGTCCTTCGAAAAAAGTTTCCATCGCATGCAGATTCAATTGTATTGGAAAGATTGGGGAAAGGTTCTAGATCCCAATGATAGTGGGTTATAGAAACAAGCAACGAAAAAAATAACTTATGTAAAATAATAATTGGAAAAGCCCTAGTAAAACCAGGCAGGGGCTACATAATTCCCGTACGAGCTCTTAATTTAGTATTTTAGACAAAAACCATCAAGAAGTGAACTATCTTCGGAAAATGCTAAGTGGTATCCAAAATAGTTAAGTGAAAAAAAATCATAAACTGCGAGTGTACGCAAACAAAGGAGTATTGGCAGCAGAAAACAGTTTAAAGCAGGAATGGACAGAAAACCGAAACAAAGACAAGAAAAAAAAAGTTACGGGAAATAGATATTTCCATTTTCGGAAGTACTCCAGAGAATAATGGCAAAACAAATATGGTTAAAAACCGGATTGACACAGGATTGGAGTTTCTGAAACGTCAAGCGCCGAGAATGTTGCCATTAGCAAAGCAGACGGAAGTGAAAAAAAAGGAACCGAAATGAAAACAAACACCAGGGGTTATTGAGCAATTGAACAGTCCTTGGACTCCCTAGTAACACTGGAGGAAAAGAACGATGGCAGTTTAAGATTCAGCCAGGCTAAAGCTTTATCTAAATACGTGTACATGGTCCCATAAAACAAGGTCAAATATTTAGGTCACAACGAATAAATAACACATGGAATACACAGGAATGAGGAAAAGATTTCAGCAGAAAAGAATTTACTTGGACCATAGAATAAACATGAATTTAGGAGTTTTATTGAACATTGTAACTATTTTCGGTGGTTAGTGCAAGGATATGCTGATATTGCCCGGAGTTTGCATGAACTGACCAAAAAAACAAAGCATTCAGGTTGACCGACAGCAGAAAAATTCTTTCAAGGAACTAAAAATACAATTATGTACGGCACCAGTTCTGGGATACCGAGTACCAAATTAAACGTTTAGTAAGGAAACTTATGCAAGTAATAGTGGATTAAGAGGTACCTTATTACAAGGAATCGATAGTCAAGAGCAAGTGATTGCGTATTATTCCAAGGTAAGAACGAAGTAGTAGCGGGATTTTTGCTTCACTCAAAAATATTTATTAGACATAGTGGAATGCCTTAAACACTTCTATAAATATTTCTATGTTCAATCATTTCACTGTTCGGAAAGAAAATTGGACCCTTAAGATAGTCAGTTTAATTTCAAAACATAGAAAAACAAATAGAGCGAGACGACCATGCCAAACAGATTACATGCATTGTAAGGCTAAATAGAAGACAAAGAAAATATTTTCGACGTTAGACTCATATTCTACTACCTGATGAATAAATTTCTGAAGAAATTAAAAAGGAGCAAATATAAGACTCTGAGTTATCGGTAATAGTGAAATACAAAGACGAAGAGCACTGACCAGTATTTGTATTAAAATCAAAGACAAAAGTCTCTTTATCTTGATATTGCAAAGAGAGTATCTTGAAAAGATCACTTTTGTGGTTCTAATTCCAAATTATCGGGATTGATATATGGAACAAATCTATCTATATCCGCTTTATCAAAGCCATATAAACAGCAAGCATCCATAATCACTTCCCACATTTGGTTATTTCATATCCAAATCCCCATTTATGCCAAATAACATACATTATAAAAAAAAAAAATCCCGGCTATTAAAAAAAAATTAGAAGGTTGCAAAAAATAATTAAAATTTGAAACGGAAAACACGATTATCAGTTGCTTCCATATATACCTGCCGACCTATAATATTCGTATCCATATACATTCTATAATATTAAATTTTCATATTTAATTTTTAGCTTTATGTGCCCGAAAATATTGTACATGGGCCAAAATTGAATGAATTAATTAACATTGAAATTGGAATTGTGAACGTTTCTTATCTTAAAAAATTTACTGGGCAATGTGAGCTTTTTTCGTAGTCATGTTAATTTAATTCCCAAAAAATTAAAAAAAATAAAAATAAAAATTTCAAAGGGCATTATGCAAAAACCATATTATACAAATATAAAACTTTATTAGCTTTTTTAGAGCTTTTCCACTTTAATCTCAATGATTCAAAATATTCGTATAGTTTTTTTTATATTTTTGGTAAAGTTCAAAAATTTCGTATGTATATTAAGCAAAAAACTAAAAGCATAATTTGCATTTTATTTTCAATTCGACAACGATATACTGAGCCAATGAATTATAAATGGAGGTGAAAATATGTAGTAACATCAGCAGAAAATTACCAATGATAAGCAAGGTTACATTTTAAAACGAAATGTTTTGAAGTCTTTTGAGCGTTTTTGTTTCGTTAATAATTTATAACCGTATATGGATTGGTTTAAGGATATTTTCAAGACAGGAACAAATCATTAATTTATTGGAAGTGTAAAGTGTAAATAATACCATTTCCACAGTGTGCAATAATATGTCTGACATAGACCTTCTAAAACGAAAACAAGGTCACTCGAAAGCCACGCTTACTCATGTTGAAAACTGTTCAGCAAATATAAAGACCAACGCAGCTGTGGAATTATACGTTCAACTAGAACTGCTCGAAAAGGCGTGCATAGAATTTAAGGATTACGATGAAGGGACGACATCATCGAAAAACGATATACGAAAGTAAAAGCGGTATTACGGAGAGCAATTAAAAGCAGCAGCTCAATGGTTACGGCCGTTCAAGATCAGCTAAATAATATCGTGAGACCATACACAACACATCAGAAGGAAATGTTAGAAACCAATCGAAAAGAAAGATTTTCTGCATTACCTAAGGATGAAATAAAACTACCCAGAAACGAGATTCCCTTCTTTACCGGAAAATAAAACAAATATCCACTATTCAAGGATTTATTCAGGTCATCGGTGCACAATAATTTCTCACTCACCGACGTTTAAATGTTCCAATTCTTGAAGAGGCTTTTAGAGATGGAGGAGCCAATCTGTTGCGGCACATATCTGCTAATGAAGCAAACTTTACAGAGGCATGGGATAAGCTCTGCACACGCTTTGACTTCCAAGGCTTAGTTACAGAGGATTGAAGGCATTAGAAACCGAGACATAAAACAGGATCCATGGTTGATACATATTTTTCTCCAAAAACTAAACGGAGAGACTCGTAAACAATGAGCATCCAAAAGCGCATTGACATAATAGCTGCCCAAGCTATAAATGGTTTCTTATCATTTATTCGTGGAAACGTTATGCTGCATTGGAAATGTGTGAACCAGTTCAATAGAAAAGAGGGTTAAAGAAAGAATCATCAAGCTGAAATAACTCATCAAGTTGAACTAAGGGATGAATTTTCACCAACTAATAGCACATCAATACGCGATGGATCAAATGTATCAACCCACATATAGATTCCACAGATGTATGCTGCTCCGGACATTGAACAAAAAATAAACTTCGTGGTTAAAGTGAGAATCTGGTTTAATTGTTTATTGAACGGTCACATGTTCAATAAATGCTCTTCAAAACGACGTTGTGTTATTGGCCAGAAGAAACATCATACCATACTTCATTCAACACAAGAGGATCATTCAAACACAGTTGATGAGGACCCACATTACTCGGATGTTTCACATACAAATCAAATATCCCCTTCAACAATAAAAACAGCTGTGATCGTAAGGTATTCGTTATTACAAATTGCACTAACCAATGTAAAAGGTCGAACATTACTCGGCTCTGGCTCTGAAGCATCTATAATTACCAAAACCTTCATGACAAAACTGAAACTGTCACGCTACAATTGTCGGATTACAATTACTAGTCGGACTAAAATTACGGCTGAACATGAACACTATCAATTAAGAATTTTCTTACTTAAAAATTGCCAAGAATGGGAACCAAAATGTTACACGTAATTACAAATGGAGTTTAACATTGACCAGACACTATATACGCAAATTTTGGGAAATGGAAGAACTATCGACACACAACATTTTCACTCCGGAACAAAGATACTGTGAAGAGTTTTTCGTAGCCACTCAATCTAGAGATAATGCAGGCCGCTTTTGTATAAAATTGCCTTTCGCTAAAAATAATCCTACAATATTTTGAAGCTCATTACAACAGGCCACATCCAGATTTCAATCAATTGAATCAAGATTGCAAAGGCAGTGGATCTCAAAAATGTGTACTCATTGTTCATGAACGACTACGATAAACTCAACCATATGGAGCAAATACACCCAAAAAACTTTAGCCTTTCAAACGAGCACTACTACTTACCGCATCATGCGGTAATTAAACCAGACAATGCGAATATGAAGGTGCGCGTGGTATTCGATGGATCAGCTTATACATCGTCTCAAACATCACTAACCTCTGTGTTATGAGTGAGCCAACCGGGCCAACTTGATCAGTGCAGCATTCCGATGCATTTTAATCTGCACCCAAAAGGCTTTACTATCGATATCGAATGAAAGTATGACAGATTCGAGCAAATAAAAAAAATTGACTGCGACTACCAACGTATCGTATGGCGTGACAACCCAAAGAATCATCTCAAACATTAACGATTACTGATTGGGACATTTACTCCATTTCTAGCCACTAGGAATCTCAAATAGCTGGGAATACCATCATAAATCGAATTTACCCGAGCGGCCAAAGCGATGTTCAATGCCTTTTATGTGAATGATCTGCTCACCAGAAGCGACGACATTCCTTCGATTCCTGGCAAATGAGATTACAATGGTTTTTAAAACTGCGGGGTTTCCGCTTCACAAATTCGTTTCAAATTCGCAGTTGTTTCTATCCTCAAGAGCCACGAAACGCAGCTTGCTCTCCGACGCTTCCGAATTGTATGATCCACTTGACTGATTAGCTCCAGCAATAAAAACCGTAACATCACTAATTCATCAGCTATATTGGCTACTGCATCTTAGACAACTATAGAGAAACTTAGTATTCCTCGTGTAATTAAAGTGGCAACGTCGATGAGCGAACTTCATGGATTCGCAGATTCAAGTGAAACTGCCTAGGCCGCCGTATTATTCAGCAGATCAGTTGATCAGTTCAGAACAGTTCACGACCGTCTTATTGCTGCCCAAACAAAATGAGCATCGATTACAATCCAGCTGATTGTGCCTCCCGTTGGTGCACACAAATCAATCTACTGTATCACCTGTTCTGGTGAGATGGGCCTCCTTGAGTAAAGCAACCTAAAAATACATGGCAACTACTATCCGGTAATGTTACACAGCTTCAAACCATTAAAAGTTCAGAAAAGCGTGCAGTCTGTGTCCACAATGCTGCCTTGGAGATAGATTTGGTTGCTATGCTGGCCAGCCGCACCTCATCTTTTATCTCGATGAAAAGGAGTGTGGCCTACCTTTGGATATTTACCTCACTTTGCAAAACGTTTCTACACTATCAAATTCTACACTATCAAATTAATTCGATGCCAAAAGTTGCAAATTGGTAAAAACTCAACACTTCAAAAAGGTAATTGTTACTAAAACTAGAACATCAGATAACGAAAAGCGCGTTGTCAGCTCTACTACCGTATCTGGATGACAAACACATCTTGCGTGTCGGAGGATTTCCCAACCACGCAGAATGTTTTTATGACCAAAGGCATTCCATTGTTTTGTCCAACACTCATATCTTAAGTCAAATCATCCTATCCTATTTACACAAAATGTATCTTAATCCAGGACCATCATTAATCTCTCATTTGTCCCAATAATCGTTCTAGATTCTAAGTTTATGGAGGCTAGCAAATAGGGTAACAAATGATTGTATTATCTGTCGCAGACATAATTCTCCTCCTACCAATCATATCATGGGAAATTTACAGGCCGAAAGGATTTCACCAACAAAACTGTTCACGCACACTGTATTAGATATAGCTGAGCTGATCGAAATTGCAACAAAAACCGGTAGCGGAGCAAAATTTGTCAAAGTCTATATTGTCATATTCATCTTAAAGCAATCCACTTACAGCTGACTGGGAATTTAACCACAGATGCTTTTCTGGCCACACTCAAAAGATTTTTCATTAGGAAAAGACTATCCTGTACCATATGCTGCGACAATAAATCCCATTTTGTCGGAGAAAAATGTAAGCTCAATCAAATTCAACGTCATCTTAATGCAAACACGGCAGACAATATTGTGCTGAATATTACCACAGAGCGAGGAATTATTTAGAAAATTTAATCCTTCTGCGTCTCCTCACTTTTGTGAATTCTATAATAGGCCGCGGTACGGTTAGTTAACCATCACCTGACTTGAACTTATAATGACGGTTGTGACGTGTCATTATTTAATTATTCAGATGTAGAAGGTGTGATGTCAATTCGAAGTTATTCTCAACTCGAGACCACTCACTCCATTAAACTGAAAACATTGACAACGTTTTTTGCACTCACGCCAATTAAATATTTTCTAACCACTGCTCCGCTACTAGCACTCCCAGAGGTGGATAATATGGAAATCCCAGATAACCAAAAGTTTGTTAAAAATTCAACATAATGTTATGTTGCTAAAAAAGACATCATTAAGAGTATTGGCTTGGTCACGTTCTACATACAACTTCTACATGAAGGAGCTTTGATCAATATCCAAACTAATGAAGATAAATCATTTTTTTTAATATTTTATAAATTTACTACTTCATGTAGCCAGTTCAATAGCAATAGCTTCAAAAGTAATATTAAGATCGGAAACAATCGTATGGAGAACATGCCGAGAAAACGAGGAAGCACAACGAGTTATTGGTACAAAGAAAGATTTCCTGAGAAGCAAAAAAAAAATGGAATGCAGTATCTGTAACTGAGCTTAATGCATCAATTTTTTGAAGTACTTCTATCAGCTATAGCTCTACACTGTAGAACAGAAAATTTAAAGGAAATGTGGACGACTGATGGATCTATCGTAGAAATATTTTCACTGCAGCCATATCTCGCAACATATTTTAGAGAAATCTGAGATATGTTTTTAAATAATTGCCGAAACTCATTTATACCTTTTGGTGAAGTAACGATTGATGAACAATTGGTAAAATTTTGTGGAAAATGCCCATTCCGGCAATATATAAAATCAAAACCGGGCAAATATGGCATATAGATTTGGGCAACATCTGATGTCAAAACGTCATATTTATATAATATACAGGTTTATACGAGAAATGCTGGGATCGCGGAGTAAAAACCAAGGAGCAAGGGTTGTAAAGAACTTAGCTGAACTTCTGTTTGGATCTGATACAGGCATAACCACTGATAATTTCTTCACGAGTTTTAATCTAGCAAGAGTTTCTTCTCAGTAAAAATTTAACACTCCTTGAAACAGTAAGGAAAAATAAAACGGATACGCCAGATGAATTAAAAGTAAATAAAAATCTACCAGAGCATTATTTAATTTTTGCTTTCACAAAATCCATTTCTATGGTATCATATATTCCTAAAAAAAAGCGGATGGTACATCTGTTGTTTTCGCCACACGCGGATGCTTTAGTCTCAAGTGAGGATCATACTAAACCAATCATGGTAATGGACTATAACACGACTAAAGGAGGGGTAGATAGCAGCGATAAACTGATTAGAGAATATTCATATGGTAGACGAACGGCTCGCTGGTCATACAGAATATTCATGAACATCTTAGATATAGCTGCACTGAACGCATTCATTATCTTCATGTAAAACAATCCGCAATTTTGAACCCTTCTCTGTGGAAGGAAAAAAATGTGGTCGCTGCTATTTATATAACAGAAATAAAGACGATACCAGATTTGAATGTAACGAATATAGAATTAACAAAGACAAATTGTATGTCTATACACCATGGAAATTCTAATGATATAATTCTAATGACAACTAACGGCGATGTCATGTTCATAACGCAACACCGCACCACAGCCGCCAGCTACCGTGTGCTGTGGAATTTGTGGAATCGCTATCGACTCGATATGCCCCAAAATGGATTTGAAATGATGATTCGATGATTTGATACTATAGCATTTGATACTATAGGAACTATGAAGAATTTTTTTTCTATAAATAATTAACAAGAATTCATTAGTAGTTCTATCGAAGTATAAAAATCGCCATAAAAAAATGTATAACTTTCGGTATTTACGCAAAATTTAAATCACTGTACATGTCAATCACATAAACACCAAAATATATACAACAACATTAATACTACTACCATTGTATATTCATTGTATCGGAATCGAAACGCAATATATATCATAAATGATATAATATATTGCGGTTGGGTTCTAAAATTAGCTCGGTGCTTCAAAGAATATTCTGGGCTATATAAAAACCTCAGCCGTGTCTTTGTGGTAACTAATCTTAGCACTGAGAAAAATAATTTGTTGGCTCACTCTTGTATTAAATATATTTCGTTTGCCTCAATAAATATTTTTTGTATCAAATAAAATTCATTTACTATAAATGAAATTCTATTCTAGATACAAAATATTTATTTCAACAAAGGAAAATTATTTGAAGCAAAGTTAAATAATAACCGATTCGTTTGAAAGCTAGTGGTAAAATGTGTTAGTTGTAACAACTATCCTTAAATAATCTTCCAACAAATATATTATAGTAACGGCAAAAATAAATGTGTTGCTATAATAATTATTAGTTACATATTATTTTAGAAAACTGAATTTCGTTTATCCCAACCGACACAAAAATAATTTGGTTATAATAAAGAAAATTCATTTGTTGCAATATTTTTTCGTTTGTCTGTATAATAAATTATGAAACCTTTAGCAGCCTACGGGAATATAAATCAGAATTATGCAGACACAAAAAGAGTGCGAACGTGTTTTTTTTATAATACAATTAAAAAAGTTAAAAGTCACAGTTCTAATCGGTGAACCAATATTTGGTCTTGTACAACTAGTTGTGAGCCACGAAGAAAAATTTTACATTTGTTTACAATCTATTGAAACTTTGTTTTGATATCTATTACTTCGCTTATTTGATCGAACAGCAAAACAATGCTGTGTTAAGAGATATAGAATCTTTAAAATGTGACCATACATCTTATATAACTAAATATTCCAACAATCAAAAGTTTTATATGGGATTATTAAAGTAAATATTAAAAACTCAATAAAACTTACACTGGTAAAACTACTGTAAAAATTTGAAATTATGTTTTATTCTTCCCCTGAGTACTTATTGAATGATAAAATCTTAATTTTATTGTAAATTTATCGAACTCAAAAAAATTATAGAAAGCTTCATTTATAAGAAGTACTCCTTCATAAGAAGTACATTGGTATATTTGCCATGCGCATATTAAATTTGTGTGTTAAACTTTTAGAAAAGGAGTATTAAGCCCAGTATATAATCCTGCTCGACAGCTTTAGAGACAACATATTGTACGCTTGTGACAAACAATTGTTTTAAAATGCGATAAACCCAAGTGAAATAGATGGGTGTTACCAATAAATTCGCATTTAAGTGAAACTTAAATTAGTAGACTCACAATTCAATTCGATTATTCCAACTAAATTATCAGCTGAACCAATGGAATATTTAGTTATAATAAACATAATCATTATTACACTGAACGAGTATTCTGTTGCTTAGAAAGAAAATCGTTTATCATTAAGAAATTATTCGGTTGTAATAGTTAAATCTTATTAGGTACAAATAAACTTAGAGTTCACTTTGAATGAAATTTTATAACAGCAAAAATATGTTGTTTTCTCTATTGAAATTACTTAGTTGTAAATACTAATAAGCGATTGTGGCAAAACAATAATATTTGAATCAATCGAAAATTGATTTATAATAACTTCAAATTAGGTCTTACAAACAAAAATTGATATTAGTCCAAATGAATTAATATAGTTGCGGCAACAGCCAAATTCAAGAGGCGCAAAAATCGTTTGTCACAACTAAAACTGTTCTCTCAGTGAGCTTGTTGGTTGAAATTGAAGGAGTCTTCAATTGTTACGTGATATATGAAGAAGTTATAAGAACATCGCATCAAATAGCTATCGTACATTATCCATATTTATAAAAGGTTTAATAATAATTCGTAATTAGTATTAAATTAGATAGCCTAGCACTTGAAATGGATGCTATACAGCAAGTGATTCATACACAATACACATTGCAACTAAAAACGTCCACTACATTATGCACTCACATGAAAATGATTACACAAGGTAGCCAATGTTAATAAAAAAATTCAATAAAAATAAGATATTCTTGTCAATTATCAATTGCGACATCATCCCCCAAACACTTTGCAGTTGATCAAGATTATAACGAAAACAATGGAAATTCATTTTCAATTACGTGCATGTTCAAAAATTTTACGATTGATTTTTGCAGACAGATTTTGATGAAAAATGCAAAAAAACTGGCGTACATCTTACTTTGTATACTCAAGTACTATCTATATCTGTAATAAAATAAAAATTCCATACCTGCGCATATTTATTATCACGAACGTTCTGATTCCACTATGTTTCCAAATGTTTGTAATTTTAAAAAAATATTAACTCACGATATTAACACTATCACTTACACTATCACTTGCACTATCACTTTTAGTTATAAGTAAATGTTTTTAATTATTTAAATTTAAATTTAAATTCAATTTGCACTAAATACTACAAACATCACAAATTAATGTTCGACTATAGACAAACTAACGGTCGGCCAAAATTGCGATTGTAAATGTAAAATTTATGAAAATGTAGATGCAAACTGGTTCGAGCGCAAACAATACAATTTTTCATTTTATACAGTGGTTACTCGATGATCGAATATTATTGTATTTTTAATTGTACAGTGGTGTCTCGATAATGAATAATAATTAATGCGGAGTTAGCTTTCTGACTTGCAAAGCACAGCGAGCACAAATTTTGTGATTATTGTCGATCTTTTTACTCTTAGACTAGCCTAAAAGCACATAATCTGCCTAAATTGAAGCTTTTTGATAATTTAGCAATCAGTATAGCCTCTTGTCCTGTAAACTACACAAGCTTATTTGCTTAAATGATTCATAGTGTGGATTATTGCAATTTTTTGAAAGTATTTCCTTTTGATATACAAGTTTTGGGCCACTTATTGTATTACACTCCTTATAAAAATATCACCTCAATTGCCACATATATCGTATGCCTATATCAAGATCGGGTTTTTATCAGATTTTGCTCTAAGATGTAATTTTTTTTAATGTTAATGGTATGAGTTTTATGGGTCCCTAAGTGCTCCTTTTTTAAGAAGAGAGATAGCTTAAATGCGAATCTATCGCAACAAAGCTTTTCCTTTTGGTATATGTAAAATTACAGTAATGCCGAAGGCACTTAACAATGTCACCGTGAATGACTAGAAGATAACGAAATTATTGCTATAACCAGGAACTGTCATAGTCAAAAGATATCTGTCCATTGAACCAAATGGCAATGGCGTATAATTTTTTTTTGTGTAATATTCTATTTTCTGTGGTCTTAAAACCAATGTGCTTAAAACAAACTTTATGATCACAGGTGGTGAAGACCTTTTGCTAATTTTATTTTATTTACAATTTAAAGGTAACAGAGAGTTGGCTTGTCAGTCTAAAGTAAATTTAAAAGTTCACAATAATTGCTTGCGATCAAAATATTTTTGATGTTCTTTGGTTTATCTCAACTTGCATACAAATTACCATCACTTTTGAGCTCACAGCCTTGACGACTCAATACTTTGAATTTTTTGAATTTTATTTTGCCCTTCCACGCAGTTATAATTAGTGAGAGGGCCCAAAGTTTTGGAAACTTGTCACACCTTGAAATGTGAGGAAAACCATAGTGATCATATATTTTATTTTGGACTCTTTTATTTTGATACCAACGGAAGCAGAGAATTATACAAGTAGATCAAGTAGTTCTTTGACGCCATTATATCTGAAATTGAGCATCTACTTGCCGTACCACAGAGCTAATTTCAAAAAATTCTGATAGCTTTTCTTCAACTTAGACACAATATGGCGTGAAACTCCTAATTGAGCGATGTTTTCCAGTATTATGTGAGACAGTTATTTATAAGCTTTGCAAAGGAGAGTTCTTGTTTTAAGAATAGGGCACATTACTAATCAAATAAAGGTGACTAAAGATAGTTTCACAAAGATCTTCCTCGGATGGCAGGACCTCTAAAATAATACAATCAACCCCAGGGAAGACTAAGTTTTACTCCTTGCATGGCCAGTGTGAATTCCTCGTAAGATGGGTTCTCTTCGCTCCTCCCCGCAATTTGTATTTGACAACTTTCAAATACAGTATTTAACACTTCTTGAATATTGAGTTAATCAGAGAAATGCATTGCATTGCATCGATTATAACATGGGGATTTTCATCCCGGTTTTTTTTAACTTTTCAGCGTAGTTGTATAGCATGCAACCATACCTTGTTGTAGTCTAAATGGGTTTGGTGACCGATCAATTAGTTTAGAGCGGAAGGGTTGCAGAAGGTATTTTTATTCAATTGATTTCGATTTGGGATCACGATGAACACAACTATGGTCCCCTGTTGGAGTGGAGAATCCATAAGCCAAACCATCGTCCATGTCAAAACAGTCTCGCTGGAGCAATGCAATGTTCAGATGGATTTAAAAATTAACCTGTATTCGTGCACCCTCGATTTGGCTGGTGAAGGCGTAAAATAGGACGTTAAAAATTAAACGCGAAAAAGTTGGAAAAGCTTCGGAGTGATATGATTCTCTCATTTTATAGTCTCCTTCGAAAATAATCCGGATTATCGTAAATACTCAACATTAAAATGGTTACATTTTAAAGTCAAATTGAACAACTATAGAATTTCCCACAGGTAATCGATTCAAGTGACTTTAATCTTCCCAAATGCATTGCCAATCAAACACCAAATGGAAAATAACTAAATAAGAATTAAATACTCTACAGTCTACATAACGTAAAAGTACAAAAATCGTACAGCTAAATTTAATTTTTCCGTTCGCAAGAAAATCTGTGGAATGGAAAATGTTTGGAAAATTTATTTTTATATATTTCTGTTGAGATAAACAAATATAAATTCCTGTGTGGAATGTTATGGATTAATTTTTGTGTACAGTTTATTGTGAAACATAGCGTTGGAAAGGGTATATATCCAACGCAAATACGAACATATTTCGAGTTAAATTTTAAAATAAAATAACAGAATGGAACTCCTTAATCTTGTATTTATTTGTTTGTCTTAATGTTATTTTTAGCGAGTGAACGATGGTTGTATGGAAGGTATATATTTAAACAAGAGAATGTTGTACTGACACAAGCATCTGTTTTAAAGCGAAAATAACCATTTATAAAAAATGGATTCATATGGCGAAGGAATAAATTAAAAAATATCTCAAGGTCGAGGTCAAGTACTTATCATAAAATCCTCATTTATACAATAATTGGTAACTTTTAATCGGATACAAGAAAATAATCTTTTAGAGGTAAAATTTAAAAATAAAAGCGGGAGTTTTTTTTTTAATCTTTTGCACCCACAATTTAACGATGATGGTAGGTATAAAGGAGATAACCGAATCATCTACCTATTGGGATTGTTTTCTTAAAGAATTATAATGTTCTTGTCCTAATAAAAATTATACTTTTTTGCCAAGAATAATATACAAAAGCAACTTGGCAACACCAACACACGAAGTCATTAAACCCGCATTGTTTCCAAGCCGTTAACAATAATTGGGTTTCTTAGAGTAGAAAATTATCAGCTCTATCCATTACTTTTGGTTTTTGTGATTCCATTACTTTTGGTTTTTGGAATCTTTGTTGTAGGCTATACGGCGGTCAACTATAATTGCATACACATCATAAAACGTTTTAATTAAGATTAAGTATGTGTCGTATAATGTATGTTAATTTTTTTAGAACCTAGAAAATATTTACATGTGTATAGTGTCTAAAAATGTTATAAAATGTATTTCTTTGTCGTCTAGTCTAAATTGTAAACAAAATTTGCAACATAATAAAAATGTTTGCACTTGGTCTAAATATAAAAATATATGCAGTTACATATATGTCTTAGGCACATAATATTAACATATTTCTCGCAACATAATAACATAACAATGAATATTTGAAATTCTTATACATCTACAAAATGGAACACACAAGATGTTTAAAATAGTTCAAGAATGTATTTATATCTACTTTAGTATTGTAGTATACCAACAACAATATTATAAGCAATTATGTGTACACATTTGCTGATGGGCAATACAAATTTCTATCTGCAATACTAGCAAATATTATAGTATTCATGTCCTGTGTTGTTGTTAAACAACTAAAATTTGCAATTTACATACTGAAATACTAGATACTTGAAAAAGACAGTATCTGAATTTTGTAATATTTTGGAAATTTCATATTTTACAGTTTATTAAAAGTTTAATTTTTCACTGTAGCCTGTTATATTTTTCCATTCAAGATCAAAAATGGGTTTGAACTACTTTGACAGTCACATATGATGACCTTTGAGTCATCAACATAAGATACTAATTAAATGGGACCAATACACCAAATGACGATATTAAGGTAGATTTTCATATTTATACATGTATAATATTTAAGTCAGAGTCGTATAAAGTTGTCGCCTGAGATTAGGATTGCTTTTTATTCAAAAAAGCGGTTTCTTCTACTAGTAAACAGTTATTTTCATTGTAAACATTACTGAAGTTAAACCATCACTAACAAATCATCCATACAGGTCATTCAAGTTTCTTGAACGTATTTTAGCAACATGCCGAATTTCAATAATCTTTGGCAGTTGAAGTTATCAAGGATATACAAAAATTAATTACTTGAGGGCCACGAGGCAACCTAAAATAAATTGTGTTCAATTACCAAAGTGGTTAAGAAACTGACGGTGCTCAATCAATACTGCGAGCTACTACAAGATATATATATATATATATATATATATATATATATATATATATATATATATATATATATATATATATATATATATAACTAAACGGTGTACTCCTAGAACAGTTGAACAGTGCTTAAACATAATGCCGCCAAAAGATTTGCCGCATTGAAACTCTTGTCTAATATATCAAAGAATTGAAGAACTATAACTATTCAATTATACAATTGTCCATAGCATAAACAAGCGAAACAAATCAATTGGACATCGACCTGTTAAACTTTAAATAAGTTTTTCACGAAAATAGGTGATGCCTTGAATGCAGCTAAAAAGATTCAACGAAGAGTGGTCACCTAATTGAATGTGGTACAAAAAACTCTTACCGCAGTACAATTGTGGTTTGCATATAGTGTGTCAGAATAACTATCATCCTTTATTTCAGAGAGCACCATACATGTTCATCGCCGAGGAGAAATAATGGTCAGAATGTCTTCAAAACCATAACCGCAACACTAAACAACAATACGTATCATATGATTGGCAACAAATTTGTAATTTCACCACAAAGAAATCAACCACCATTACTATGCACTCTAACTATCTAAAGTTAATCCAAGTTATGAATCTCAATCATTAATCATAATTAAAATTAAATTAAAAAAGAATAGATCGCGATAAATCGATCTTATCGATAATTTTATAAACAGTAAAGGCAAAAAAAATTGTTACACCAAAAAACCGGAAATTATTCAAATGTTCCAGATCATTATGTCTATATATAAAAACAAAACAAAATAAACATAAAATCATTGATCATCATTTGATCATCATTTTGAAAACGTCAATTTGCCTAACTACCAATCTATTTCAACAATACCATTAGCTCTTAATCTACATTCTTTATCAATTTAAATGAAAATTCTGTCAAAGTTCTCACAAAATTACTGAATTTTGACTGAAAATGTAAGCATCACCAAGGAATCTAGCCAATTTAATACGATTGTGGACAAAAATAAATATGAGATGATCCTTTGAAAGTTCTGGGAATGTAAAGAAGAGTTTAATAATGCTTCTAATACCTCTGCTCTTGAAAGATCAAAACTGTAAAGAACTGTTTTAAATCACAACTACAAAACTATCGGATAACCATTGCATGGTAAAATTGCCATTTAAATCCGAAAGATGAATTATTTAAGCAACGCAATAAGTTTTGCAAAAGAAAATCTCAGTTGAGATAAAACTACCAACGCATTCATCGAATATACGTATATCTGCCACAATGCAAAATCCGAAAGGAAACTATCCACCACCACTTAATTACGCGTAGCATTCGAGACACAAGCCAAAACAAGTCAGGATATTCACTAAACGATAATCTACAAAAATGGATTTTGCAGTTAATGCAAAAAAATTTATTGTAATATCTGGAAAAACCCAAGTAATCGTCAGTATGAAAAAAATTATTTGGTGTACAGCTCCAGAAAAGCACCTAAAACATTTTGAACTAAAACTCTTAAGATATTAATGACCTTAACAAATAGATTGTAGAATATAAATTCGGAAGTAATAACTCGTTGCGACTGGCAAAAAACATCGGAAAATCTTCTGAAATTTACTCAGAAAAAATTTTAAGAGACGGTCGTATTTACCTCCAAAAGCCGTAAATTAGTTATCAAACGTTACATCAGCAATCTATAGTGTGGTGCTGCGTCAATATTAAACTTAATATACGCAGAAACTTCTAGATATAGTTCATGGGAGAAATACCATTAAATCACCGTTTTAAAATTGTGTGCAGCAATCTATGACTTAAACCAATAATATAGGTAACTTGCCAAAGGAATAAGATTTAAACTAATATGTCCTTTTATTAAAATTAGGTTTGGTTTTGCTGGCTTCATTAAAGCATATACGAAATGCGGGCGAAAGCAACGAGTATCTAAGGCATTGAAACTGATAGTATGTGATCAAATCGGTAATTAAAGCGGTTCTTTTGATACCCTATTAATTTGCTCGCAGTGAATGTATTAATTGAAGAACCACTTCACTTCCACAAAATGATAGGTACTCAAAAAACTTATTCACATTAAGGAATACAGACCCATCCGATCATTTCTGACAATACGCTTCCAAATGAGCTAAATATTTTATTGGCATCTGGTCTCTTGCGTACTATGCTTTTGCATTTGTATCTATCTAGAGTGTCTTCAAAGAGAGTAAATTATGAGATAAGAAAATTCGCTCTCATCACTACTGTATCACATGTATTCTCAATTTTTATTAACGCGTTACTTCTCTGTACCTTTATTTTAGCCAAGCTCACTTAACTCTCTCTTCTTATTTCTTAACTAGGAAAATACCATTAGATATACGGATAAAAACAAGATTTCCATACTGCTCAAGTGCTTACCTTGGTACAAATATTGATTTGACTAACATATAGTAGGCATTGACAGAAAATGTATTTAGTAGGCTTTGAAGTAGTTGAAAAATAATTTTTATCCGCATTCAGTTGTTCTAATAATTTTGACGGGTTGGTGCTATAATAATTATGATTAAACTTCAAATTAGTTTCGACCAAACCAATGAAAATATGGGGCTTTGGATTATGGATTATAAATTTCGCATTGAATACAATTTGGTTTCAGCAGCTAAGAAATATTTGAGCAAATTAAATGAACTTTGGATACTTCTAACAATAGATTTTGTTGAGCACATGAAATGTGCTCAACAAAACCTATTGTTAGAATTATCATTGATCTTAAATGGACCACTTTTACATATTTTGATATTTTACGATTTTAAAAAGGCAACAATGGTCTAACCAGCAAATAGTAATATATACGTTATAAATTTGGTAAAAATTTCTGCAACAACCAACATTGAGCATAATTGAAAAAGTCGAGTTCACCACATTTATTAAAGCTTAACCGTGACTAAAACCATGCATGTATTATGGATTTATTGAAGAACACTTCATTGTAAGTTTTCCAAAGCACAGTAGCAATTTTAAAATTGTATTTATTAAACCCATATGTCATTAACAAAATCTTAGCTTAAGTAAACCATATTACAATCAAATGGCGATTGGAGTTTTTCGTAACTGCGAAGGAAGCTTTAATGGAAGCTGATAATTCTTACCAGTAAAGTGGTAGTTTAACCGGTTCTTAAGGAATCTGATATTTTAGGTTGATTTTTCTAATTAGTCAACTTTATACTTAATCTTTATACTTCATCTATAAACATCGTTTTAGTTAAGAGACGAATTTTTACTTTTTTAAATTGGTAAATAAAATTGTACCTGCGTCCAAAGGTCCCCAATTTGATTCGAAAAGATGGAAGCAACGACGTGAAAAGAAACTTAGTAAATAGTTGGGTGCGATTACACAACATAGTAATACATTATATTTTCACACAAGATAGTATTACATTATACAATTCAGAGCTTTGTTAATTGATAAGTAGTTGAGTTTTAGCATTATACTGGTACTAACTAATAGTACTGACTAATTTCTGTTATGTCGAAATACAATCAAAATCAAAGTAAATATTTCCTCTGTTCTGAATATATATATTAGGCTACTAAAAACAAAAGTTGAAGATCCCTGCAATTTTTCTATTAAAACATATACATAGCTAGATTATAACGTTAACAAAATGAGAATATTTTGACTATAGCTCGCCAAAAACAAGTTTTGATGTTTACACACAAATACATCCTCTCCTCTCTGTACCTATTTACTACTGCAAACGAGATTTTATATAGAGAAAAATTACAATTGCGCAAAAGCTAGTGAAGTGAAGTGATTAATAAATTATTTTGTGGTGTTTTAAGTAAAAAATGTAAAAGTTTTTTATGAACAGTTCGTGGAAAGATATTTCGATCCTTGATGCTGATAAATTAAACTGTAAGTTAGTTTCTCTAATACTTAGCTAAATTTAATACGATCATTAATTTTCCACAATTATATGACGTGCAGTCTGCTATTTCACAAAATATGTATAAATGTAAAGATGTATGTCAATGGGTAAGGGTCTGATTTAGTTTATATGAGTGTTTTAAAGCTAAATTTAATAAGCCCTAGTCTTAGTTAAATAAATATAGTTGTTGTTGATCTTTAATATGATTTAGTTACCTAAAATAAATAATAATTATAAAGTTGTGCATAAATAGTGGGAAAAGGTGACTCGTTGAGATCTAAAAATCATTATATTCAAAATGGATGGTATATAGACTTTTAACATAATGGTGTACATTACTCGATCATAATATTCATGTTTTGTGGAAACCAGTTCTGCATTTTAATTCACTCGGCTGTTACGATGGTATGGTAGGTAATTTTATTATTATTTTCAAAACCAACACTATTGCGTATATACAAATATTGGTTTTGTTATTTTGCATAAAAATCATATTGGTGGTGATAATATTTTTAGACCTATCCCTCGGTTAACGAAATTAATTCATTAACGAAAAGTTCGTAGATTAAAATTTCGTAAAACGAAATTTCGTAAAATGAAATTCAAAATGGTAAAATATGTATGTAAAAAATTTCGTAAATCGAAATTTTATTACGTAAACCGTAAAAGCGAAATTTCGTTCAAATTAATTAGAGTTTTCGTTAAGCGAGGGAAGGGTGTATTATATCCATTTTTTATACGAATCGTCTTGTCCAAAGTCCAATTTAATGGTATTTGTAATTTTTACGTTCATCTACTATTATTTTTGTGTTTATCTAATCGCATATACAAGGTCAAAAAGACACAATCACATTTATGATGTTTATTGCGTTTCGATTCCGATACAATGAATATACAATAGTAGTAGTATTAATATTCTAGTATTTAATTTGGTATTGATGTGATATGTATAGTGATTTAAATTTTGCGTACATATTGAAAATTATACATTTTTTTATGGTGATTGTTATACTTCGCTAGAACTACTAATGCATTCTTGTTAATTATATATAGAAAAAAAAATCTTCATAGTTCAGTGCAGTCTGCAGATTATACTATAGTATCATATCATCGAATCATCGTTTCAAATCCATCTTGGGGTATATCGAGTCGATAGCGATTCCGCAAATTCCACAGCGCACGGTAGCTGGCAGCTGTGGTGTGGTGTTACGTTCATTAACGCAACCCACACAACAGCTACCAGCCGCCGTTAGTTGTGGAGTTTGCGGAATCGTTTTCGGCTCGATACACATTTAAGGTGGTATATTGGACGATACTCGTTGTTTGGTACTTGGTATAGCTCTGTGGTCAGGGGATGCACTTTTTTGTTTAATTAATTTATTCATGTACATGTAATATTAAAAATAATTCACTTATCAGCTAATTACTAAAGTTTTTAAATTTAGTGAAAATTACTAAGGTTCAACTTTATTTGACTATTTCGGGTGTGTAAATTTTAGACTTTTTTGAGAAATATTATAGATACTTAAATTTCGACCATTTCCTTCTGTGATCAGTAATTACCATCTGCTCAAACAATATAGCTCTACATGTAGCAGGTTTATTTACGATATAAACGGTTTTATGTTTATCCTATAAATTTGCGTTTTTGACTGTTACGGTTTTATCGCTATAGCAAATGAGCGCAATTAAAAAAAAAACGATGATTCCGTTTTATTCCGATTTGTATATTGCCGAAACGCAGAGAATTATGAATGTGTACCAAATATGAGATTCACCCGGTTTGACTTTCATTTGTCCGCTGCACAAAATATGGAATTATATTTTGTTGTTGTATGAAGAGTGAATTTACAAAATATAAATAATTTTAATATAGATGACAGGGTAGTCAATAAGATTGAATAATTTTGTTGTATAGCACAATTGCAATAATGTTGACGAAAGTAGGTTACTGATTTGATCATTATATTGTCATAATATTATATGTTATATATTAAATTTTTTATATATATTATTTATATAAGTATATATATATATATATATATATATATATATATATATATATATATATATATATATATAAAAATATATATATATATATATATATATATATATATATATATATATATATATATATATATATATATATATTTATGTAAATATATATATATTTGTATATATATATATATATATATATACATATATATATATATATATATATATATATATATATATATATATATATATATATATATATATATATATATATATATATATATATATATATATGTATATATATATATATATATATATATATATATATATATATATATATATATATATATATATTTATATATATATCTTATTTTCATATATATTTCATATATATATTTTCATATATATATAAATGAACCAAATTTCCATTTTTCACTTCCGGTACAATTTTTGGCAGCAATTTTGTCTCCTAAAGCGTAAGAATTAATATAATTGTTCTTCCTGAATTTAAGGAAATATTATGATAAATTTCGATTTTAAGCGTAATTATTAGCGTTAGAATGTATCTTTTCGCTTGTTGATTTATTGCGGAACAGTACATTATTAACTTTTTATGAACAATACCATTATCATACAAAGTCGTTTAAATATTTGATTTATAAACAGACTTTAAAAGTCACTTACAACAACCGTGGCGGGTGGACAACCCAAAAATATTAAACAAATTTCGTAAAATTTCAATTGTTTACAATATTTTTCGAAACTATTTTCAATTATATATTGCGAATTTCCAGTCATGTTGAGAAAAAAAAACACCATAAAAGGAACCGGGAAAATATGTAAGACGTATCTCAATAATGATTTTTCAACTATTTTTTTAAGTTTTTACTAAACTGTCTTATCTTTATTAAAACTTCATCATACTGTTAAAAATATGATCATAATCTTGATCCTCTCAATGCATGCACTGAGTATTCTAGTTGGTCGATTTAAAATCTCTCTTCATTATACGGAATAGTTCAACGTTTCTTAAAATATGGTATTAAAAATTTACAGTTGCAATTTGTTCTGAGGCCGAAGCTCTCCCACAGTTCTAGATCTCGTTGGTTTTGAAATTTTGCATCTTGATTGGTATTTCTTAAATCTGGTTTATTTAGAAATAAGCCGAAATATCCAAAATATCTCTGTTTACACCCTTCTAAAATCGCCAAAATAATGCTGAACTCAATGTAGCACGTGATATCAATGTCTTTAAAATGACAAGTGGCTTCCACAAGCTAAATCTATTACACCGGCTGGTGAAACGGCTGAAGAACTTGCTGCTTTAAACCAACTAATTAAATTCTTGGATCAGCCTACGAGAATACCAAATCGGGCCAACGATACAGGTTCTATTTTTAACAACGTATGCAGAGAAATGCAATATTTCTCCTTTAGCAAATTCTGACCATCGGTTTATTACAGCGGAATGTTCAATGTCGTGATCATGCAAGGCAGTATAAAAATACGGACTGGAAAGGAATGAATAACTTCTGTCAAGGGTTCGATAAGTGTGCATAGTTTTGGATTAGATAGTACTGATAATGCAGCCATTTTTGTATCGACTGCAATTCCTACAGGAATGAAAAAGTTCATTCCCTATACTGCAAACTCTTATTAAGCAGATTCTAATTTATAACACCTAATGTTCACCTAGCTTCTTGTTGTTTAAGTCCTTGCAAATATTCAAAAAAACCCGACCTGCCGTTTCGGATGGTAACTCCAAATGGTTCTTAAATATTGCTGTATATCTTTGTCAAAGCCAAATTATTTGTTCCACTAAACTTTATCTTCAAACATGATGCCGTCTCTCTGGAAAACTAATAACAACCATTCTGTACCAAAAAAAAGCAGCAAATTGGAACCTTTAAATAATCGCCCAATCGATATCGTTTTAGTGCTTTCCAAAGTACTTGAGACAATATTCAATTTCTGGCTCATGAAATACTTATAAGATAACCAAATAATTACTGTATGGTTTTCACGGAGGGCGTCCGCAGCAGTTTACCATCTTTTAAAGCAGTTTACTGTTTACCATCTTTTTCATTGCAAAACGACGTTCTAGTAGAAAAAAGGACTATGACTAGTGAATACAACTTGGCTCCGTCTGATACATTTGAAATTTTCGACTTGGCTTTTTTCATGGATTTTTTCGTAACTTAACTTTATCAGAAACATTTTTATTACACAAGACCTGTTTATCTGTTATTTGGGCCGGTAAACCAAAAACTTATTTGCTTACTCTCGCTCGGGTCAAAAACTGAGCATTTCGAATGATTGGGGACGTAAAACTAATATCTATAATTCTGATTCTCTTTCTCATAGGCGTAATTTGGGAACTTTGAGCGTTTTATGCAAGTAATTACACCTAAGATTAGATTATCGGAAGTTTACGAATTTATGGCTGGTTTGATTTGGTTCATAATGTTTAGTCATTTTTTTTTAAATCTAGTTTATATTAATTTTAAAGTTTTGTGTCAAATAAAGTGTATATAAATTAGATTTTCGGCGATTACATGACGTATTGGTCATAAAACGGTTAATTCAATAGATTTATAATGATTAATAAATTTTTTTGAAATCTAATCTAATTTTTATAAGCCTGTTACTCTAGTTTGGCAATAAGCATGGATCTAAAATTTCAACATAACTATATTTTGCCTTTAGGCACATTTAAGAAGAAAGAACAACTCTAAAGAGAAAGAAGCTCGAAAATAACAAAAACATGGAAAGTTACCCTGTTTTAATTATTGTAAGTTCATATAACAGTAATCTGTTAAAATAAAAAATCAAGAGCTAGTCCACTTGACGATCCAAAAAGATATAATACCTTAACGGCTTTAAGCTGGAGTAATGAAGTATATTCGAAGTCAAACAATTTATTTTCAAAACTTTCACAAACTAATACAGTAACGTCATTAGCTACTTTTAATTGCTGTCAAAATGTCGTCAAGTATATTATTAATTTCGGTTATATTGCCAATATAACCGAAATCGGGCCAACGATACAGGTTCTATTTTTAACAACGTATGCAGAGAAATGCAATATTTCTCCTTTAGCAAATTCTGACCATCGGTTTATTACAGCGGAATGTTCAATGTCGTGATCATGCAAGGCAGTATAAAAATACGGACTGGAAAGGAATGAATAACTAGTCCACTTGACGATCCAAAAAGATATAATACCTTAACGGCTTTAAGCTGGAGTAATGAAGTATATTCGAAGTCAAACAATTTATTTTCAAAACTTTCACAAACTAATACAGTAACGTTGGCTACTTTTAATTGCTGTCAAAACGTCGTCAAGTATATTATTAATTTCGGTTATATTGCCAATATAACCAAATCGGGCCAACGATACAGGTTCTATTTTTAAAATATTAAAAAGATACGAGCTCCCATGTTTATTTACAAGCATTTTGTTAACCATTTTTAGTTTGTATTCTGTCTATATCTTTTATACCGCTTTTTACAAGTACTCTTAGTAATATGAATCAGGTTGGAAATATAGAAGTAGCTCATAGCCCAAATAACATTTTGTATCGATTATAGTTACACATTTTCATTGTATAATTTACGGAACATTTACGGTATAACAAATATGTAGCTGTGAGCATGTGTCTACAAATTGTAGTTCTAGAATGCATACCATAAAGGTACACTGTAAAGGTAAACTTTTAGCTACACAATTATCGTTTCTGTTCATATACTTTGTCATTGTATGATTACAATTACAAAATGTTTACGTTCTGTAGACTTGATGAGAGCATATAGTTACCTCGTAGATTTACAAAATGTTTACATTGTAAATGAATTTAAACTATCGTGTATTCTGACGTCACAGTTTTCTAATGTCAAACAATTGTTTTGGTTTTGTGTAAATAATCAAACAAATTTAATGAAATAATGGATGAAAAATGCTAAAAATTTGAATTACATGTTGTCTCTACTATAATACTTCATGTCAAAACGATTCCAATATTCGTAGTAATTTAAAATCAACTACAGAAGGTGCCACAGAATCCAAAACTAAATTCGAAGTATGAATTCGATTATTGATTGATTGATTGATTTTGAATGTACTGCCAAGCATTAAGCAGGATATCCCGGAAAGCGCCGGGCCCACAGTACACCCGTTTTTACATATACTTGGAAGGATATGGAAGGAAACTAGTTAAATTATTGAGATCGACCCGGTTACAGACACCTTGGCGGCCAATAGTTAGTAAATTTTTGTGGGTTAAGGAAAGGAAAAGTATGTTAGTTATGACATAATCGGTCCGATTTCCCGGTCGCCAATATTCCAAACTACTGTTAGTGTTAGACAATCACATTTTTGTTGTACTGCTCTGCATTCTGCCATCTCTTATCAGCAACTCCAGTATGCCGCCATTCATCTATAATCTGCAATGGTACCCTGAAAACAGAATCTATAAATTAACTAATTGCTCTTAGCCGTAGGCTGTAATAAATTGAATTAATTTTTAATCTGAAATCACAAATTCATTAATTCTTAATATAATAGCATAATTATACAATAATATAATTCCTACAAGCCATATGCTGTAATAAATTGTGTTAGTTTTTGCCTGAAATTTACAATTAATTAATTTATTACAATACCAATAACATAATAATACAATAATATAATAATATAATAGACATTAGACGTTCTTGCACTACAAGAGCTTAGATGGTCTGGGAATGGGATACATGACACCACCAATGGTTACACTCTCCATATAAATATATAAATATATAACCACATAAATATATAAACACATAAACATATAAATATATAAGTATATAAATATATAAGTATATAAATATATAAATATATAAATACATACATAAATACATAAATATATAAATATATAAATATATAAATATATAAATATATAAAATATATAAATATATAAATATATAAATATATAAATATATAAATATATAAATATATAAATATATAAATATATAAATATATAAATATATAAATATATAAATATATAAATATATAAATATATAAATATATAAATATATAAATATATAAATATATAAATATATAAATAAATATAAATATATAAATATATAAATATATAAATATATAAATATATAAATATATAAATATATAAATATATAAATACATAAATACATAAATATATAAATATATAAATATATAAATACATAAATATATAAATATATAAATATATAAATATATAAATACATAAATATATAAATATATAAATACATAAATATATAAATATATAAATACATAAATACATAAATATATAAATATATAAATATATAAATATATAAATATATAAATATATAAATATATAAATATATAAATATATAAATATATAAATACATAAATACATAAATATATAAATATATAAATATATAAATACATAAATACATAAATATATAAATACATAAATATATAAATATATAAATATATAAATACATAAATATATAAATATATAAATATATAAATATATAAATATATAAATACATAAATACCTAAATATATAAATACATAAATACATAAATATATAAATATATAAATATATAAATATATAAATATATAAATACATAAATATATAAATATATAAATATATAAATACATAAATATATAAATATATAAATATATAAATATATAAATATATAAACATATAAATATATAAATATATAAATATATAAATATATAAATATATAAATATATAATACATAAATATATAAATATATAAATATATAAATATATAAATACAAAAATATATAAATATATAAATATATAAATATATAAATATATAAATACATAAATATATAAATATATAAATATATAAATAATAAATATATAAATATATAAATATATAAATATATAAATATATAAATATATAAATATATAAATATATAAATATATAAATATATAAATATATAAATATATAAATATATAAATATATAAATATATAAATATATAAATATATAAATATATAAATATATAAATATATAAATATATAAATATATAAATATATAAATATATAAATATATAAATATATAAATATATAAATATATAAATATATAAATATATAAATATATAAATATATAAATATATAAATATATAAATATATAATATATAAATATATAAATATATAAATATATAAATATATAAATATATAAATATATAATATATAAATATATAAATATATAAATATATAAATATATAATATATAAATATATAAATATATAAATATATAAATATATAAATATATAAATATATAAATATATAATATATAAATATATAAATATATAAATATATAAATTATATAAATATATAAATATATATAATATATAAATATATAAATATAAAATATATAAATATATAAATATATAAATATATAAATATATAATATATATAAATATATAAATATATAAATATATAAATATATAAATATATAAATATATAAATATATAAATATATAAATATATAAATATATAAATATATAAATATATAAATATATAAATATATAAATATATAAATATATAAATATATAAATATATAAATATATAAATAACATAAATATATAACATATAAATATATAAATATATAAAAATATAAATATATAAATATATAAATATATAATACATAATATATAAATACATAAATATATAAATATATAAATATATAAATATATAAAATATAAATATATAATATATAAATATATAAATATATAAATATATAAATATATAAATATATAAATATATAAATATATAAATATATAAATATATAAATATATAAATATATAAATATATAAATATATAAATATAATAAATATATAAAATATATAAATATATAATATAAATATATAAATATATAAATATATAAATACATAAATACATAAATATATAAATATATAAATATATAAATATATAATATATAAATACATAAATATATAAATATATAAATATATAATAATAAATATATAAATATATAAATACATAAATACTAATATATAAATATATAAATACATAAATATATAAATATATAAATATATAAATATATAAATATATAATATATAAATACATAAATACATAAATATATAAATACATAAATATATAAATATATAAATATATAAATACATAAATATATAAATATATAAATATATAAATATATAATATATAAATATATAAATACATAAATACCTAAAATATATATACATATAATACATAAATATATAAATATATAAATATATAAATATATAAATATATAAATATATAAATATATAAATATATAAATACATAAATATATAAATATATAAATATATAAATACATAAATATATAAATATATAAATATATAAATATATAATATATAATATATAAATATATAAATATATAAATATATAAATATATAAATATATAAATATATAAATATATAAATATATAATATAATATATAAATATATAAATATATAAATATATAAATATATAAATATATAAATATATAAATATATAAATATAATAAATATATAAATATAAATATATAAATATATAAATATATAAATATATAAATATATAAATATATAAATATATAAATATATAAATATATAAATATATAAATATATAAATATATAAATATATAAATATATAAATATATAAATATATAAATATATAAATATATAAATATATAAATATATAAATATATAAATATAAATATATAAATATATAAATATATAAATATATAAATATATAAATATATAAATATATAATATAATATAAATATATAATATATAAATATATAAATATATAAATATATAAATATATAAATATATAAATATATAATATATAAATATATAAATATATAAAATAAATATAAATATATAAATATATAAATATATAAATATATAAATATATAAATATATAAATATATATATAAATATATAAATATATAAATATATAAATATATAAATATATAAATATATAAATATATAAATATATAAATATATAAATATATAAATATATAAATATATAAATATATAAATATATAAATATATAAATATATAAATATATAAATATATAAATATATAAATATATAAATATATAAATATATAAATATATAAATATATAAATAATATAAATATATAAATATAATATATAAATATATAAATATATAAATATATAAATATATAAATATATAAATATATAAATATATAAATATATAAATATATAAATATATAAATATATAAATATATAAATATATAAATATATAAATATATAAATATATAAATATATAAATATATAAATATATAAATATATAAATATATAAAATATATAAATATATAAATATATAAATATATAAATATATAAATATATAAATATATAAATATATAAATATATAAATATATAAATATATAAATATATAAAATATATAAATATATAAATATATAATATAAATATATAAATATATAAATATATAAATATATAAATATATAAATATATAAATATATAAATATATAAATATATAAATATATAAATATATAAATATATAAATATATAAATATATAAATATATAATATATAAATATATAAATATATAAATATATAAATATATAAATATATAAATATATAAATATATAAATACATAAATATATAAATATATAAATATATAAATATATAATATATAAATATATAAATATATAAATATATAAATATATAAATATATAAATATATAAATATATAAATATATAAATATATAAATATATAAATATAATATATAAATATATAAATATATAAATATATAAATATATAAATATATAAATATATAAATATATAAATATATAAATATATAAATATATAAATATATAAATATATAAAATATATAAATATATAAATATATAAATATATAAATATATAAATATATAAATATATAAATATATAAATATATAAATATATAAATATATAAATATATAAATATATAAATATATAAATATATAAATATATAAATATATAAATATATAAATATATAAATATATAAATATATAAATATATAAATATATAAATATATAAATATATAAATATATAAATATATAAATATATAAATATATAAATATATAAATATATAAATATATAAATATATAAATATATAAATATATAAATATATAAATATATAAATATATAAATATATAAATATATAAATATATAAATATATAAATATATAAATATATAAATATATAAATATATAAATATATATAAATATATATAAATATATAAATATAATAAATATATAAATATATAAATATATAAATATATAAATATATAAATATATAAAATATATAAATATATAATAAAATATATAAATATATAAATATATAATATATAAATATATAAATATATAAATATATAAATATATAAATATATAAATATATAAATATATAAATATATAAATATATAAATATATAAATATATAAATATTATAATATATAAATATATAAATATATAAATATATAAATATATAAATATATAAATATATAAATATATAAATATATAAATATATAAATATATAAATATATAAATATATAATATATAAATATATAAATATATAAATATATAAATATATAAATATATAAATATATAAATATATAAATATATAAATATATAAATATATAAATATATAATATATAAATATATAAATATATAAATATATAAATATATAAATATATAAATATATAAATATATAAATATATAAATATATAAATATATAAATATATAAATATATAAAATATATAAATATATAAATATATAAATATATAAATTATATAAATATATAAATTATATATAAATATATAAATATATAAATATATAAATATATAAATATATAAATATATAAATATATAAATATATAAATATATAAATATATATAAATATATAAATATATAAATATATAAATATATAAATATATAAATATATAAATATATAAATATATAATATATAAATAGTATAAATATATAAATATATAAATATATAAATATATAAATATATAAATATATAAATATATAAATATATAAATATATAAATATATAAATATAATAAAATATATAAATATATAAATATATAAATATATAAATATATAAATATATAAATATATAAATATATAAATATATAAATATATAAATATATAAATATATAAATATATAATATATAAATATATATAAATATATAAATATATAAATATATAAATATATAAATATATAAATATATAAATATATAAATATATAAATATATAAATATATAAATATATAAATATATAAATATATAAATATATAAATATATAAATATATAAATATATAAATATATAAATATATAAATATATAAATATATAAATATATAAATATATAAATATATAAATATATAAATATATAAATATATAAATATATAAATATATAAATATATAAATATAAATATATAAATATATAAATATATAAATATATAAATATATAAATATATAAATATTATAAATATATAAATATATAAATATATAAATAAATAAATATATAAATATATAAATATATAAAT
The DNA here is from genome assembly GCA_963556175.1 of Tipula confusa. Classification (NCBI taxonomy): domain Eukaryota; kingdom Metazoa; phylum Arthropoda; class Insecta; order Diptera; family Tipulidae; genus Tipula; species Tipula confusa. Next base: position 154,180,222 of record OY744477.1, read on the forward strand.
ATAAATATATAAATATATAATATAAATATATAAATATATAAATATATAAATATATAAATATATAAATATATAAATATATAAATATATAAATATATAAATATATAAATATATAAATATATAAATATATAAATATATAAATATATAAATATATAAATACATAAATATATAAATATATAAAATATATAATAAATAAATATAATATATAAATATATAAATATATACATATATAAATATATAAATATATAAATAATAAATATATAAATATATAAATATATAAATATATAAATATATAAATATATAAATACTATAAATATATAAATATATAAATATATAAATATATAAATATATAAATATATAAATATATAAATATATAAATATAATAAAAATATATAAATACTATAAATATATAAATATATAAATATATAAATATATAAATATAAATATATAAATATATAAATATATAAATATATAAATATATAAATATATAAATACTATAAATATATAAATATATAAATATATAAATATATAAATAATATAAATATAATATAAATATATAAATATATAAATATATAAATATATAAATATATAAATATATAAAATATATAAATATATAAATATATAAATATATAAATAATAAATATATAAATATATAAATATATAAATATATAAATATATAAATATATAAATATATAAATATATAAATATATAAATATATAAATATATAAATATATAAATATATAAATATATAAATATATAAATATATAAATATATAAATATATAATATATATAAATATATAAATATATAAATATATAAATATATAAATATATAAATATATAAATATATAAAATATATAAATATATAAATATATAAATATATAAATATATAAATATATAAATATATAAATATATAAATATATAAATATATAAATATATAAATATATAAATATATAAATATATAAATATATAAATTAATATATAAATATATAAATATATAAATATATAATATATAAATATATAAAATATAAATATATAAATATATAAATATATAAATATATAAATATATAAATATATAAATATATATAAATATATAAATATATAAATATATAAATATATAAATATATAAATATATAAATATATAAATATATAAATATATAAATATATAAATATATAAATATATAAATATATAAATATAAATATATAAATATATAAATATATAAATATATAAATATATAAATATATAAATATATAAATAATAAATATATAAATATATAAATATATAAATATATAAATATATAAATATATAAATATATAAATATATAAAATATAAATATTATATATATAAATATATAAATATAAATAATAAATATATAAATATATAAATATATAAATATATAACTATATAAAATATATAAAATATATAATATATAAATATAAATATATAAATATATAAATATATAAATATATAAATATATAAATATATAAATATATAATATATAAATATATAAATATATAAATAATAAATATATAAATATATAAATATATAAATATATAAATATATAAATAATAAAATATATAAATATATAAATATATAAATAATAAATATATAAATATATAAATATATAAATATATAAATATATAAATATATAAATATATAAATATATAAATATATAAATATATAAATATAAATATATATAATATATAATATATAAATATATAAATATATAAATATATAAATATATAAATATATAAATACATAAATATATAAATATATAAATAAATAAATATATAAATATATAAATATATAAATATATAAATATATAAATATATAAATATATAAATATATAAATATATAAATATATAAATATATAAATATATAAATATATAAATATATAAATATATAAATATATAAATATATAAATACTATAAATATATAAATATATAAATATATAAATATATAAATATATAAATATATAAATATATAAATATATAAATATATAAATACATAAATATATAAATACATAAATATATAAATATATAAATATAATAAATATATAAATATATAAATATATAAATATATAAATATATAAATATATAAATATATAAATATATAAATATATAAATATATAAATATATAAATATATAAATATATAAATATATAAATATATAAATATATAAATATATAAATATATAAATATATAAATATATAAATATATAAATATATAAATATATAAATATATAAATATATAAATATATAAATATATAAATATATAAATATATAAATATATAATATATAAAATATATAAATATATAAATATATAAATATATAAATATATAAATATATAAATATATAAATATATAAATATATAAATATATAAATATATAAATATATAAATATATAAATATATAAATATATAATATATAAATATATAAATATATAAATATATAAATATATAAATATATAAATATATAAAATATAAATATATAAATATATAAATATATAAATATATAAATATATAAATATATAAATATATAAATATATAAATATATAAATATATAAATATATAAATATATAAATATATAAATATATAAATATATAAATATATAAATATATAAATATATAAATATATAAATATATAAATATATAAATATATAAATATATAAATATATAAATATATAAATATATAAATATATAAATATATAAATATATAAATATATAAATATATAAATATATAAATATATAAATATATAAATATATAAATATATAAATATATAAATATATAAAATATATAAATATATAAATATATAAATATATAAATATATATAAATATATAAATATATAAATATATAAATATATAAATATATAAATATATAAATATATAAATATATAAATATATAAATATATAATAAATATATAAATATATAAATATATAAATATATAAATATATAATATATAAATATATAAATATATAAATATATAAATATATAAATATATAAATATATAAATATATAAATATATAAATATTATAAATATATAAATATATAAATATATAAATATATATAATATATAAATATATAAATATATAAATATATAAATATATAAATATATAAATATATAAATATATAAATATATAAATATATAAATATATAAATATATAAAATATATAAATATATAAATATATAAATATATAAATATATAAATATATAATATATATAAATATATAAATATATAAATATATAATATATAAATATATAAATATATAAATATATAAAATATAAATATATAATATATAAATATATAAATATATAAATATATAAATATATAAATATATAAATATATAAATATATAAATATATAAATATATAAATATATAATATATAAATATATAAATATATAAATATATAAATATATAAATATATAAATATATAATATATAAATATATAAATATATAAATATATATAAATATATAAATATATAAATATATAAATATATAAATATATAAATATATAAATATATAAATATATAAATATATAAATATATAAATATATAAATATATAAATATATAAATATATAAATATATAAATATATAAATATATAAATATATAAATATATAAATATATAAATATATAAATATATAAATATATAAATATATAAATATATAAATAATATAAATATATAAATATATAAATATATAAATATATAAATATATAAATATATAAAATATAAATATATAAATATATAAATATATAAATATATAAATAATAAATATATAAATATATAAATATATAAATACATAAATATATAAATATATAAATATATAAAATATATAAATATATAAATATATAAATATATAAATATATAAATATATAAATATATAAATAAATAAATATATAAATATATAAATATATAAATATATAAATATATAAATATATAAATATATAAATATATAAATATATAAATATATAAATATATAAATATATAAATATATAAATATATAAATATATAAATATATAAATATATAAATATATAAATATATAAATATATAATATAAAATATATAAATATATAAATATATAAATATATAAATATATAAATATATATATAATATATAAAATATATAAATATATAAATATATAAATATATAAATATATAAATATATAAATACATAAATATATAATATATAAATATATAATATATAAATATATAAATATATAAATATATAAATATATAATATATAAATATATAAATATATAAATATATAAATATATAAATATATAAATATATAATAATATAAATATATAAATATATAAATATATAAATATATAAATATATAAATATATAAATATATAAATATATAAATATATAAATATATAAATATATAAATATATAAATATATAAATATATAAATATATAAATATATAAATATATAAATATATAATAATATATAAATATATAAATATATAAATATATAAATATATAAATATATAAATATATAAATATATAAATATATAAATATATAAATATATAAATATATAAATACATAAATATATAAATATAAAATATATAAATATATAAATATATAAATATATAAATATATAAATATATAAATATATAAATATATAAATATATAAATATATAAATATATAAATATATAAATATATAAATATATAAATATATAAATATATAATATATAATATATAAATATAATAAATATATAAATATATAAATATATAAATATATAAATATATAAATATATAAATATATAAATATATAAATATATAAATATATAATATATAAATATATAAATATATAAATATATAAATATATAAATATATAATATATAAATATATAAATATATAAATATATAAATATATAAATATATAAATATATAAATATATAAATATATAAATATATAAATATATAAATATATAAATATATAAATATATAAATATATAAATATATAAATATATAAATATATAAATATATAAATATATAATATAAAATATATAAATATATAAATATATAAATAATAAATATATAAATATATAAATATATAAATATATAAATATATAAATAATATAAATATATAAATATATAAATATATAAATATATAAATATATAAATATATAAATATATAAATATATAAATATATAAATATATAAATATATAAATATATAAATATATAAATATATAAATATATAAATATATAAATATATAAATATATAAATATATAAATATATAAATATATAAATATATAAATATAATATAAATATATAAATATATAAATATATAATATATAAATAAATAAATATATAAATATAAATATATAAATATATAAATATATAAATATATAAATATATAAATATATAAATATATAAATATATAAATATATAAATATATAAATATATAAATATATAAATATATAAATATATAAA
>OY744477.1:154185852-154261425 GCA_963556175.1 Tipula confusa
TATATAAATACATAAATATATAAATATATAAATATATAAATATATAAATACATAAATATATAAATATATAAATATATAAATATATAAATATATAAATATATAAATATATAAATATATAAATATATAAATATATAAATACATAAATATATAAATATATAAATATATAAATATATAAATATATAAATATATAAATACATAAATACATAAATATATAAATATATAAATATATAAATATATAAATATATAAATACATAAATATATAAATATATAAATATATAAATATATAAATATATAAATACATAAATACCTAAATATATAAATATATAAATACATAAATATATAAATATATAAATATATAAATATATAAATACATAAATACATAAATATATAAATATATAAATATATAAATACATAAATACATAAATATATAAATACATAAATATATAAATATATAAATATATAAATACATAAATATATAAATATATAAATATATAAATATATAAATATATAAATATATAAATACATAAATACCTAAATATATAAATACATAAATACATAAATATATAAATATATAAATATATAAATATATAAATACATAAATATATAAATATATAAATATATAAATACATAAATATATAAATATATAAATATATAAATATATAAATATATAAATATATAAATATATAAATATATAAATATATAAATACATAAATATATAAATACATAAATATATAAATATATAAATATATAAATATATAAATACAAAAATATATAAATATATAAATATATAAATATATAAATATATAAATATATAAATATATAAATATATAAATACATAAATATATAAATATATAAATATATAAATATATAAATATATAAATATATAAATATATAAATATATAAATATATAAATATATAAATATATAAATATATAAATATATAAATATATAAATATATAAATATATAAATATATAAATATATAAATATATAAATATATAAATATATAAATATATAAATATATAAATATATAAATATATAAATATATAAATATATAAATATATAAATATATAAATATATAAATATATAAATATATAAATATATAAATATATAAATATATAAATATATAAATATATAAATATATAAATATATAAATATATAAATATATAAATATATAAATACATAAATATATAAATATATAAATACATAAATATATAAATACATAAATATATAAATATATAAATATATAAATATATAAATATATAAATATATAAATATATAAATATATAAATATATAAATATATAAATATATAAATATATAAATATATAAATATATAAATATATAAATATATAAATATATAAATATATAAATATATAAATATATAAATACATAAATATATAAATATATAAATATATAAATATATAAATATATAAATATATAAATATATAAATATATGAACATATAAATATATAAATATATAAATATATAAATATATAAATATATAAATATATAAATATATAAATATATAAATATATAAATATATAAATATATAAATATATAAATATATAAATATATAAATATATAAATATATAAATATATAAATATATAAATATATAAATATATAAATATATAAATATATAAATATATAAATATATAAATATATAAATACATAAATATATAAATATATAAATATATAAATATATAAATACATAAATATATAAATATATAAATATATAAATATATAAATATATAAATATATAAATATATAAATATATAAATATATAAATATATAAATATATAAATACATAAATATATAAATATATAAATATATAAATATATAAATATATAAATATATAAATACATAAATACATAAATATATAAATATATAAATATATAAATATATAAATATATAAATACATAAATATTTAAATATATAAATATATAAATATATAAATACATAAATATATAAATATATAAATATATAAATATATAAATATATATATATATATAAATATATAAATATATAAATATATAAATATATAAATATATAAACACATAAATATATAAATATATAAATATATAAATATATAAATATATAAATATATAAATATATAAATATATAAATATATAAATACATAAATATATAAATATATAAATATATAAATATATAAATATATAAATATATAAATATATAATATATAAATATATAAATATATAAATATATAAATATATAAATATATAAATATATAAATATATAAATATATAAATATATAAATATATAAATATATAAATACATAAATACATAAATATATAAATATATAAATATATAAATACATAAATATATAAATATATAAATATATAAATATATAAATATATAAATATATAAATATATAAATATATAAATATATAAATATATAAATATATAAATATATAAATATATAAATATATAAATATATAAATATATAAATATATAAATATATAAATATATAAATATATAAATATATAAATATATAAATATATAAATATATAAATATATAAATATATAAATATATAAATATATAAATATATAAATATATAAATATATAAATATATAAATATATAAATATATAAATATATAAATACATAAATATATAAATATATAAATATATAAATATATAAATACATAAATATATAAATATATAAATATATAAATATATAAATATATAAATACATAAATATATAAATATATAAATATATAAATATATAAATATATAAATATATAAATATATAAATATATAAATATATAATATATAATACATAATATAAATATATAAATATATAAATATATAAATATATAAATATATAAATATATAAATATATAAATATATAAATATATAAATATAAATATATAAATATATAAATATATAAATATATAAATACATAAATATATAAATATATAAATATATAAATCCATAAATATATAAATATATAAATATATAAATGTATAAATATATAAATATATAAATATATAAATATATAAATATATAAATATATAAATATATAAATACATAAATATATAAATACATAAATATATAAATACATAAATATATAGATATATAGATATATAAATATATAAATATATAAATATATAAATATATAAATATATAAATACATAAACATATAAATATATAAATATATAAATATATAAATATATAAATACATAAATATATAAATATATAAATATATAAATATATAAATATATAAATATATAAATATATAAATACATAAATATATAAATATATAAATATATAAATATATAAATATATAAATATATAAATATATAAATATATAAATATATAAATATATAAATATATAAATATATAAATATATAAATATATAAATATATAAATATATAAATATATAAATACATAAATATATAAATATATAAATATATAAATATATAAATACATAAATATATAAATATATAAATATATAAATATATAAATACATAAATACATAAATATATAAATATATAAATATATAAATATATAAATATATAAATACATAAATATATAAATATATAAATATATAAATATATAAATATATAAATATATAAATATATAAATATATAAATATATAAATATATAAATATATAAATATATAAATATATAAATATATAAATATATAAATATATAAATATATAAATATATAAATATATAAATATATAAATATATAAATATATAAATATATAAATATATAAATATATAAATATATATAAATATATTAATATATAAATATATAAATATATAAATATATAAATATATAAATATATAAATATATAAATATATAAATATATAAATATATAAATATATAAATATATAAATATATAAATATATAAATATATAAATATATAAATATCTAAATATATAAATACATAAACATATAAATATATAAATATATAAATATATAAATATATAAATATATAAATATATAAATATATAAATATATAAATATATTAATATATAAATATATAAATACATAAATATATAAATATATAAATATATAAATATATAAATATATAAATATATAAATATATAAATACATAAATATATAAATATATAAATATATAAATATATAAATATATAAATACATAAATATATAAATATATAAATATATAAATATATAAATATATAAATATATAAATATATAAATATATAAATATATAAATATATAAATATATAAATACATAAATATATAAATATATAAATATATAAATATATAAATATATAAATACATAAATACATAAATATATAAATATATAAATATATAAATATATAAATACATAAATATATAAATATATAAATATATAAATATATAAATATATAAATATATAAATATATAAATATATAAATATATAAATATATAAATATATAAATATATAAATATATAAATATATAAATATATAAATATATAAATATATAAATACATAAATATATAAATATATAAATATATACATATATACATATATAAATACATAAATACATAAATATATAAATATATAAATATATAAATATATAAATACATAAATATATAAATATATAAATACATAAATATATAAATATATAAATATATAAATATATAAATACATAAATATATAAATATATAAATATATAAATATATAAATACATAAATACATAAATATATAAATATATAAATATATAAATACATAAATATATAAATATATAAATATATAAATATATAAATATATAAATATATAAATATATAAATATATAAATACATAAATATATAAATATATAAATATATAAAAATATAAATATATAAATATATAAATACATAAATATATAAATATATAAATATATAAATACATAAATATATAAATATATAAATATATAAATATATAAATATATAAATACATAAATATATAAATATATAAATATATAAATATATAAATATATAAATATATAAATATATAAATACATAAATATATAAATATATAAATATATAAATATATAAATATATAAATATATAAATATATAAATATATAAATATATAAATATATAAATATATAAATATATAAATATATAAATATATAAATATATAAATACATAAATATATAAATATATAAATATATAAATATATAAATATATAAATATATAAATATATAAATATATAAATACATAAATACATAAATATATAAATACATAAATATATAAATATATAAATACATAAATATATAAATACATAAATATATAAATATATAAATATATAAATATATAAATATATAAATATATAAATATATAAATATATAAATATATAAATATATAAATATATAAATATATAAATATATAAATATATAAATATATAAATATATAAATATATAAATATATAAATATATAAATATATAAATATATAAATATATAAACATATAAATACATAAATATATAAATATATAAATACATAAATATATAAATATATAAATATATAAATACATAAATATATAAATATATAAATATATAAATACATAAATACATAAATACATAAATATATAAATATATAAATATATAAATACATAAATATATAAATACATAAATATATAAATACATAAATATATAAATACATAAATACATAAATACATAAATATATAAATATATAAATATATAAATATATAAATACATAAATATATAAATACATAAATACATAAATATATAAATATATAAATACATAAATATATAAATATATAAATATATAAATACATAAATATATAAATATATAAATACATAAATACATAAATATATAAATATATAAATATATTAATACATAAATATATAAATGCATAAGTATATAAATATATAAACATATAAACACATAAATACATAAACATATAAATACATAGACATCTAAATACATAAATATATAATGTATAAACCGACTTTTACACACTAATAATCAAAAATAAGATCTGAAGAGACCATCGCAACAACTCAACTCGTTCATTCCTGAAAGTAAACCGGACCACATTACCACGATTTTTAGCCCACGTTACACATGAACAGAATCAGTGAGTCCACAGCACCCAGAAAGTGTATCCAGGAAAGCCCCAGTAGCAACTCGGAAAAAGGCCAGTTTATTACCATCAAACACCAGTACCAAATTCAAGTCATGCTCACAGGAATTTTAACAAATCCTGAACATCAAGGGTACCACATCAAAGAAATAATAATAAAATAGCTAAGTCAACGTGAGAAACGGCCACAAAAACCACCATGCTTCACACTTTACCACGATGACTTCATGATAGTAAAAGCGCGTTTTACACAACAATTTATGTGACGATTATGTCATAAATAAGTTCAAAAATGTGCAGCAAACAAGCCCTGCATTATCTTGTTGGAAGAATTAAACCCAAACAATATATGGATAAACTATCAATCCACAAGACATTTATATTAACAATAATCATCATCAATATAATTGATGATCATCATCCTGGGTCAACAAATTAATTATTTTGAGGCATCGACGTAAGGAAAAAATAATAAAATTGCAAAACAAATAAATGAATTACTTACATTCGAGTATATTACAATAAATATATGCGTTATCACCCTGTTCTATATTATATATCTCATTTTAGAAAAGCAAAATACATATAAGCGAATGAAATATCCATGTACTCAAAACAAAACAAAATAAAAATTAAAAACCAACTGTAACAGCACACGTGACACTTATATATAATTTTACGTTTTTCCCTTTTCCTCCTTTGTTATATACACGACAAAAATTAATATTTTTCTGTGTATAATACATGCACACAATAAATACAACATGTATATAATAATATTACATATACATATTATTATATACAGATTTTTTACATAACAGAAACAGTACATAGCTATAATATATCAAAACACACAAATACACATTATTTCGCCCGTTAAATGCATTTAAATGTATTGAATAATTATTTTCGGGAAACACGATAAAGAAAAAAAAAAACCAATTATGTACTAACTTATGTTATGTACTAAAATGTATGTAAAATATAATATTTACTTCAAATATGTATTCAATACATTACCATGCATTCTCGAAGTATGAATTCGATTATGCCACTAAAATGCCCGATTCTTGTAAAAAATAAAACACAAACTTTTTATAGTGGAGTGTTAAAGAAACTTGGCATTGGTTTTTCGAATTGCACTTCGAGCACAAAAATGTTTACACAGAATTTTGAAAATTACATGAATCCATTTTCTTACATTTCAGTCGTACGTACTAATTAACAACACCTCAAATAAAAGATTTTTTTTATCGGCAACGGAACACAGTGGAATTATAAACTAAGCAACCAGTTGTCTAACGCAACCAGTTGAATAAATTCTAAATTATTAACATAATATTTTTATCACATTCTACATTAATATTCAGCCAGTTTTGATGAATATCACCACCTATAAAGAATCATGCACTTCTATTCAATGTTGTCGAAAAATGTCAAATGAGAAATGTCAAAAAATGTAAACTTATCAATACAAAGCGTTTACATATCATATGCATGTAAACAGTTTGAATAAGATATGTAAATGTAAATTTAATTCTGCTTAACCAAACTATATCGTTTACGTATACATAAAAAATGGTTAACCTTTTGGCGGACACGTCGGCATATGCCGTCATTTTGAATGGTTTGCGGTAGGACACGTCGCATACCGACATAGATAACATGTACAATAATAAAGGCACGTCAGATTTAGCCGTCCCAATTTTCATGACATATTTAGAATTTAATCTGTGGTGTCCCCTATACAAACATTTTTGTAATACTTGTTCCCACTTTTTATTTTTTTAGGTTCAACCGTTACATACATTTGTTTTTCCTAGATAACAAAAATAATAAAATTATAAATTATATAGATTTATTTAAAATTTTTGTGTCCGTGAAAGGGTTAATAATGAAATTTAAATGTAAGATCATTTGAACGTAACCAACACAAATCGTTTACATAATGTAGTCATGTAAACATTTTAAATATGGAATTGTAAATGTATGTGATTTGTAAACTTCATTATGCAATTTACTCTCAAACTGTTTACTTAACGTTAACATGTTTTTTAAAGTTTACAGATCAAAACATAGCCATTTTTTTAATATGGATGCCGTCCTTTTTTAAACAGAATTAAATTTTTAATATTTTCTTAACATTATTTGATTTTATGATTTCGGATGTGAAGAATATTTTATAAAATCATGTAATGATAAAGTTAAACTTTATTTTAGATCAGTAGTATTTCACTAATTTAAAATTAAAAAAAAAATTATCTCATAATTAATTAAAAAATTAATAAAATTCATAATTTTTATGGCGCATTGCTCTTAACAAGCCATTTCAGAATTTTACCAGACAAAATGGCATTCGATTGTAATTTTCAACATTGTAACTAGCAAAATTAATTAAATACAATAATCTAAATTTAATAAAATATTCCATAGGTATAAAATAAAATGGTTTGTTGTCATTATTTTACAAACATATCATTATTCTTTAATTCAATACATATAAATTTATTGACATTTTTGTTTATAAAATTAAATTTATATATGTATTTGTATGTGCGCAAAAGATACATGAGATTGTAAATTATTTGTAAAAGATCTGTAAACGAAACAGATTTATATATATTGTTTACTGTAACTTTACAAAATAATAGGTATCAACACATATCATTTACAATAATTCGAATTGGTAAATGATCTGTAAAAACGAATAATTTTCCCCAAAATGTATACTCAATATTTAAAGATCATTTACAGAACGTTTACCACTGTAATTTTACTGATACAAGGTATATTTTCAGTAAACGTTTCGTAAATTAAAATTGTTTGTTGGGAGAGATTTTTATTATTTTTCATCCATTTGCAAGTAACGTTTTTTTGGTAATCAATAGTAGTGACTTTTGGGGTGCACTTTTAGTATCGTGTTCCCGTTCGGTCTTAGTCTTGTGAGTCTATCAAATTGAGTCTATCTTTACGATGCTAGAACTACGAGTCAAAATATGTCTTCAATTTTAAAATATAAATAATTCAAAAAAATCCAGAAGACTAAACTTTCAATTGTGCAGTGCCATACGAACATATTTAAAACTCCTGCACTGCTTTCATAGGTACATGTACTCATATATATATATATAAAAATTCTTAAAATACGTCTAACAGTACCTTTAGTTTCTATAAAAATATATGAAAGAAGCAAACATACTTATATTTATTAAGTAAAATCATAAAAAGACATTTTCATTAAAAGAAAAATAATGGAAAACTATATTTAATTAAAAAAAAAAACTTTTTTTCTTTGATCATTAAAATAGAATTTTCACATTAATAAAAAATAATAAAAACAAACAAAGTGGAAATAAGAAGACATGATATAGTCAACAAAACAAAAATTTTCCTGAAACAAAAAAGAAATTTAGGAAATTTTTTTTAAATGTTAATTAAAAATTATGTACATAATAATGAGTTTTTATTTAACAATTAATCATTCCCATTTGGCCATACCATATTATTATGAATAAAACGAACCATATTTTTCGACATAATTTTATGTTGACAGAAAATATGAAAAATGTTTTTTTTATTCGGTGTTTGAATGAAGATTGACAGGGGATTTTTATTAGCTCGTGTTTGTACCATTTTTTTTTTAAATTTTGCTTTGTTTGAAACTCAATTGATAAGTTTCATAAATTTAAAGTGACACGTGGGGATATTTTATAATATAATTCAAGGTAGTCTATATTGGATCGATGATTGGAAATTTTTGATCGATGAACTTTTTTAAGATTATTAATGATTATAATGCCTTTCTATCGGTTATTATTTTTTTGGGTCAATTTTGTATTACAACGATAAGATGGGTATGGATGTATACATACGCAAACTATAATCGGATTGGAAGTAATCAGATTGGGATGATTTTAGTATATACAATAGACGGTTAGCAGTCAGGCGCATAAGGTCAGTTTGACGTAACAAATTAAAATAATTTTAGAAAATTGAAATATTTGTATTTTTTACGGTTTTTATTACGATATATTTTAACCCAATCGATATAAGTACATATATATAGTCGCAATAGAGATCAGCAATACTTTTACCACTTTTAATAAATTCACGTGTTGTTTGGGCACGCAAGTAATGAAATTATATTCCGGAAATCTTTTTAATAAACTTTTTCAGGCTACTTTTAATTTCGGGGTCAACAGTATTTACCATGTTTAACTCTCATCACGCACTGAAGAAACCCGCGGTATTGTTTTTCTTTAATAATGTTTGTCTTATTGGTCGATCAGTGATGTCAAGTCACATTTACTCTAATTCATGTCTTGTCAACCTCGAAATAAAACGCTGAATTTAAATTTAAGTTCTGTGTGGTTGAATATCGATAAGATAAATTTTATTGGCTTATGAAAATCAAATAAATTCCTAGGATTAGTCAATATTGTCGCCCGTTATGTAGCATTTATTTTATTATGGCATTCCAGCCTACATTTGTTTCGACAACATGGACGTTTCTTTTTCTCAGCGATATTTTATTTAGTTTTTGATACTTAAACGTAAGCCATTCCAGAATTTCTTAATAATTTGCTTCTATTTTAGACCCAATTTTCCGGAGTTCATTGCCTTTTTTCTCTTTTTTTGCTTTAAAGTCACAAATTTTTTTTAATTGCATTAAGGATATTACCTTTAGTTCGAACTTGTTAAGAAACATTTTGTTGGTTTGCACTTTCCGTAAAATCTCTCGTTCTGTAAAAACTGTTAAACTTTAAACTGTAAAATATGGATCTTCGTCTGAGTTGCTTTCACTGCTATTGACAAGTGATACGCAGTAGCTTTTTGCTTTAGTCAAGCGCATCTTAATATAGGGCCACGAGAGGAAATTAGCAATGTATAAACCGTGTCGAAGTCAGGTTGAAGATAATATACATCATTAATTGTTGTAACTCTTTTCTTGCACGTGTTCACATTTTGTTTCATCCATGTAAAGTGACATACATGCGCAATTTGTTGAAAAATTCAGACAAAAAACTAACACTTTCTATTTATATATGAGTTATACCTGGATGAACGAGTAATGAACCATCATATATATGGAATTAACTCAAAACACTATTTTTGAGTTGTGTCACTTTTCGAATACACTTGCGATATATGCTTGTCACTTTCAAATTTAATTGCGTTATATGGATTGCCCACAAATCGCTGGCTTTTTAATGCCACAAATCAAAAATTCCCAAAATATAGGAAATATATCATGGTTTGCCCATGAAAGCTTTTTTTAAAGCTACAAATTGAAAAATTCCCAAATCTCGGAATTACATGATAGTTTGTCAATGAAAAATTTAAGGTCTTATGCCACCAATCGAAAATTTGTAAAATCCAAAAAATGCAGGATGCCCAGAAGCCACAAATCGAAAATTTCCAAAATCAAACCAACGCATGATGGTAAGGTTATGAAAACTTTAATTTGGAGCCATAAATTGAAAATTTTTAAAATTGAGAAAATGCATGATGGTTATACCCCATGAAAACATTGATTTAAAGTCACAAATCGAAAATTTCCCAAATTCAGGAAATATATCATGGTTTGCCCATGAAAACTTTGATCTCCTGCATCCAATCAAAAATTTCCAAAACCCAAAAACAAATTATGGTTAAACTTTGTTTTGAAAATCGAAGATTTTCTAAATCTGAAAAATGCAAGATGGTTTGCCTATAAAAAATTTAAATTTATGCCACAAATTGAAAATGTCTAAAATGCATGATGGTTATTAAATTATTTATTTAACCTACCAATTACAAATTTAAAAGATCCAGAAAATAAATGATATTCAGCCCATTAAAACTTTGATTTGGAGCCACAAATTGAAAATTTGTGAACGTATATGTTCAAAGCGAACTTGCATTCGAACGGCCACTGTTAATTTCATTTGATGATGTTGTCGCGTTTGCTGCAACACTATAGAGGGACATAATCAGAAATTAAAGATTATAGTTAAATCCTATATGAAATGTTGCTTGGTTCGAAAGGAATTAGCTTACCTTGGTCACGTGACATACATCCAGACCCAACTAAGATACAAACGATTGTCGATTACTCAATTCCATAAAATCAAAAATTATGGAAATCATTTCTAGGATCCCGACTAAACCAAATATACTACCGTAGATACGTCATTAATTATGGTAAAATTTTAAAACCGTTGACTACTTTACTTACAATTTGTTTTTAATTAATAATATTGCAGATAAACAAATTGATAATAATATTGCAGGTAATATTGCAGATAAACAGAAATATCGAGCTACCAATCGCCTACGCAACCCGAATGTTGAATAAATGAGATGTTGGATAAATGATAATTATTGATGGGCATTATTTTGAACCATTAGATCCTAGTCAATCTGGACAGACTTTTTTTTTCATTTTGCAATATAATAATTTTTTGTTGCTTTTTGTAATGTGCAATATTGGGAATATTAATGGTCTATGCTTTCTGCATATTTTGATCAAACGAATTTTTATTTGTTATACCGATGAAAAATCAGATGGCAGTTGCCATAATTAACACATTCGCGGAATTCAGCAATTTATTTGCAATATATATATGTATTTTTCAAAAAAATTATTTGGCTTTTGATGTTTTCTCTATCAAAAGCTTATTTACTAATAAAAGCTTAAATTAAATCATAAAATGAAAAATGTATATTTTCATGTCAAAATGTTTATAATCTGCCATTAGAAAATTTCAGTTTGCTGTTTAGTATTAAGTGATCAAAGCAATATAAAAACTAAATAACAATTTTGCAATATACATTTTTTTTTTGTTTTTTATACATTTTGCAAAGTGCAATATTGTAAATATTAATTGTCTCTGATATCTGCATATTCAGCTTTGAATCAATCGATTATATACATATATATGAAAATTATTTTATAATAAAATTTGTCATTCAAAAAGGATTTTATTGATGCAATTTTAATGAATACTTTTATTATTAAAAATGGAAAAAATATAAGCAAATTATAAAATGTTGTAAAAACACTGTATAATGGGTATATAGTTTTTTAGCCAATTAAATCGATTTCAATGCAAAGGTGTCCGTGCCCAAATTTGGTTTTTTTATATCAAAATTATGACTTTAACATGTGATCATTCCCCAGGTGAAAGGAGTTGATGCGAGTAATATCTGATTTTTAGAGTATTCAGGCCAGATTCTCACAGTATATATTAACAATGATCCAATTATGGTGTAATCCGATTTTAAAGCAATAGTCTTAATTACGAAATTACAACTTTAAGAGTTAATTAAATACATTTGATATGATTATAGTGAGTCTTTATAAAAAATTATTTTTGGGATGACAATTTTTACTAAAATATTTCATGATCTAAAGATTAAAGACTAACATTCACCTCTCTAATCAATGTACAACTAAAATTCAATATTAAGACTTGTCAAAAAATACAAATAATATCCAAAACGGTTATAGCTTAAAGTAAAAAAAGGGATTTGGTTTAAATCCCAGATGTCATAGTAATTTTTAGCGAATTTTCTGCCAGGCTTGAGAATACAGTTAATGAACAAATGTGTGAAGCAAACATTCTAAACAAAAGACTTTTTTGTTTTATAATGTTCGACCACCTTAAAAGTAGGCCTTTCAATTATATAGACATTAACACAAGGACACCAACAGAACAGTTCGTAGTCCTTACTTAACACCAGCTCTTTTACAACCGCTTATGAGCGGTATTCCTCTACCAACGCAAAATCATTTTTGTTTGTTTTAATTTCTACCCAAAATTACTACATAAGCCACATCAATTCCATAGTGAAAAATATCCTTAACTGCGCTGAATATATGTCCATTTCTTCATTTGCTGCCAATCACTTTTCAAATATTTAATTTCTTTTACATCTTAAAGCAAGTTCTATTTTTATTTGATTTCGCTTTGCTTCTAAATGCTTTTTCCAGGTGAACCTATTGTTTTTTGATGTGAGTCTAAATATTTAACACTGTATTGCTGAGGAATAGTTAAACGCCGTTTAATTAAACAACTAAACATGCAACATGTTATGTTGATTTATTTTCGTTGACTTTATTCGCCAAGTCCTTAAAAATATCTCAGTTTTGTTCAAATAATTTTGCCACCAAGATGGCGGTCTCATCGCCAAATATTGATATTATTGCTTTATTGGAAAAAGGTAAATCGGCTATATACAGTAAATATAAGACTGGTCCTAGGACCATTTCTTGTGAAACGCCTGCTCTAATATGATTTAAACTAGTGCAATGACTTCATTTTGTTTGACTGAGTATTGCCTTTTAACAAGAAAGTTTTCTAGAACTACATGGAAAAGCTCCAGAATAATTTTTTTAGCTTTGTGTATTAATCCTATCTGCCAAACAGTTTCAAATGTCTAAATGTTGCTCTGCTGATTCTAGAATAAAAAATGACAATCTGGTATAATACGCTGTTCTTCAAGTACTGGATTCCATTTTATTAGTTACATATTTTCAAATAGCTATGAGATTGTAAAGAGGAAGCTTATTGGACGATATGACGAAATTCGTGTTTCATCTTTTCCAAGCTTATGTATTATTTCGATTTGCAATATGTTGCACTTTTGAGAAATGTATACCCAGTTCACTATTTTTTGTGTCTGAATCTTACAATCTTTTCTGGGACCGAATCTCTCTCAACTCTTTCGCGGTTAATTTTTAACGTCCTACCTTACGACGTCACCAGCCAAATCGAGGACGAACGAATACAGATTCGATTTTAAATCCATCTACACATTGCATTGCTCCAACCAACCTGTACTGATATGGACGATGGTTCGGCCTATGGGTTCTGCACTCCAGTAGGGGGTTATAGTTGTGTTCATCGTCATCACCGATCGTAATCAGTTTATGAACAATCCCTTTTGCAATCCTCCTCCGTTAGGATTCGAACCCGGTACTTCCAATCCCAAACACCGCAGCTTTAACCACTGTGCCAATTGCTCGGTTAGTTCACATTTTGTTCACGTTTAAAAGGTATGGTTTTAGTGAAATGCATTGGTGCAGTTATTACTGTTTGATAATTTTTCCGTGATGGTAAAATGATCATGCCCTGATGCTTTTTTCGGACTTATGTATTTATGTATTTTTATCATCACTCCCACCCAATTCCTATTTGGCAGTCTAATTGGTAAGCTTGAGTTGGCTGGCTTTTTAAAAACTCTATAGTTTCTTTCCGCAAAGAATAGTCTGTTTTTTCTGTTGCCAAGAGTTAACTGATTAATTTTGGAAAGTCATCCTCATTCATGGTGAAAACGTCAGCAAACTATTCCAGTACTTTTATTGCCGCTTTTGCCTCTTCTACTGACAGATGATCACATAATGACTGAATGATTAGTTTTCTTGCAGAGTGTATCGGTTTGTTTCGTTTTTCATCAGATGTGCAATTTGTGATTAAATTGACTTCTTCCGCTTTACCAATTACCACTCCTTCTTTGATCCCGCTAATCGTCGCGCTCACGTTATTCTTTCTGGTATATTTCGCATGAGTTTCACTAGGCTTATTACGCATAATGGATCTTTGTACATAATTTTGGTTGGCTCGACTTTTCCCACCTCGCTACCCCCAAGCTCACCTTGGATTTTTCTAAAGATAACTTTTTCAGACATTGGTGATATCTCCACTCTTTCTTCTGTGATAACACGTAACCCGCCATGCTGCCTATCAATTGAACCACTGTTGTCTATTTGTAGTGGTTTTTTTCACATTTTGCCATTTCAATAATTGGTTCATTAGGCCAAATGACATTTAGTGCTCCAACATAAAATCTAGGCCACGGATGTATTGGTCATGTTGGCAGCAATGAATCGATGTTGAAACGGTATTTCTCTGACAGTGAGTAATAAGGAAAACTCTTTTTTCATTGTTGCAGCATCTCCAGTTGCTGTTCTCAGAACTAATGCATTTAGTTGTACCAAATCACTCTTTCCATACACTCTTGTGGCACCATGTTAGGACGTATAACCGATCTGGAAGCTCCGGTATCCAATATGAAAGGGTACGATAGTTTTTTTAGTACGCCGTTAACAACTAAACTGTTTTAGTCTTTCTCTAGTTGCGCAATATTAACAGTGACCTTAGGGTTTTCTCCTACTTTGCACAACTTTTACTCTGCAAAGCTGGTGGTACCTAGTTTTCAGGATTTCCACTCTGGAAGTGCGTCAAGCATTCTGCTTCAACTTCCTCCTGTTGTGCACCTATCTGTCTAGCATTTTCAAATTGTTTCTAACCACTCTCTCGTTACCTCGTTCTGTCGGTTGCTGATTATTTACAATCCCAGATGCAGTTACCGAGTTGTTGGCATCTACAAAACCTTGATTGGGAACGAGATCTCCGTCAACAGTTAAAAACCGGTTATCTCTCGTTCTATACCGTAGAGGCTGTTGTTTAAAATTATGCAGCTGTATTTGACATAGTTTTTGGGCATGGGCCTGTCCATGCCTTAGTTCCAGCTCCTTCAAGATTTTTTCACAGCTAATCTCTTTTGCAGATATAGTCTAGAGTACGTTAAGTTGCTTATTAAGATTCCATCCATTATGATGTACTGCCACTTGAAACTGAACCTTAAAGTTTTCAATTGTCGTATCACCATCAAGATGGGGGTTTAAAAATTCACTAATGGCTACAAGTAGATGGTTTCTTAACAATCGTAGTGTTGCTTCCTCAGAAAACTCAATTGTTGTGCAAAGGACAGTTCTGCTGGCTGTCTTCCAAAAGTTTCATTCTTTCCTTAAACCGTTGCACTTAACCTTTAATTTCTTGTTGCATCCTTTCTTGAACTTTTACGGTAGCATTGATGGAACCCTTAAACTCTTGCATTTTGCCTCCAATTTCTTGTTGCGCATCCTTTCTTGAACTTCTACGGTAGCCGTGATGGAAACCTCCCATTTTAGCATTTTGTCCTTCACTTTAGCCATGTCTGTCTCTAACTTTCATCCTATCAAGCTGGACCAATTTGAAATCATTCAGCTTGTCACCCTGTGGTTTTATAATACCGTTGCTTTCGAGAAGTGTTTTAATGTTGGTTGTTCCGGTTGCTTATTCGGGGTCAGTTGTGATTTGCTCTGTTTCATTCTTATTCGATTCTACAGGTTTGTAGTTGGGAGTAGGGTCATCGTTAGTTTTTGACTGGAATGCTGTTGCTTCCAGCAGGCTTAGATATTTCGTGCAAGATGGTTGTGGTGTTAAGAAAGTCCCTTTCTGCTGGTGAAATTGATCAGGATCTGCTGACGTGTACTGCTTTTGACGGTGGTCGCAATGACTTTTATAATAGTTCTTCTATAATCCTTATATAATAGTATTTCTATAATGCGAACATGCACAGTTTCGTTGATATCAAAATAATGGGTTCTGATTTTGATTTTAATTACCTTCATCCCAAATGTCCTTTTTTCACCAAAATGTATTTTCCATGATTACAGGAATCATTATGCCTCGACTACCGATGCCCGTTGGATTTAATTCGCTAACGACGTGTCTTTATTTGTCAAAAGAAAAGATTTCTTTTATTTACATCACATTTTGAGATACTGAATTGTCCCAGTCCAAATTTTCTATTCACAAATCTCGCAACAATAATTTGGCCTAAAAGATCACAAGGACGTGCGATGTTATAAAATACATGGTTTTATTATATCCTGATCCAATACAAATTTGGTAATTCAAAATTTGATATCAATTGAAATCGATCAAACTACATAAGCTTCCATGAAATCCCTAATGATTTTATTGATATCTCCAAGTTGGATGAATCCTCTATCTTTTCACCATAGTTTAAGTTAGACAAATGTGTATGGATCAAATCATAACCTCGAAAGTACACTTATATGAAGTCATTACAAGCCAAAGATCCAAGCTTAATTTATAGCGCAATGATAGGCAAAACATGATCTGGCCAGTAAAGTTGATATTTGTCTATATTTTATAAACAACATGATGTGTACCCTACTGTTATCTGAGAGTAGAGTATTCTACAAAAAATTTATTTGTTCACTGCTGAAATTATTTCCGGAGCTCCAAATTTCTATCTCTGTCTAATTTATTTGTTCAAAGACCTATTACTATCAGTAGTTAGAATATTGGATACTAGGAAACCGGATCAATTCTGTCATTTCTGAAAAACTTCTTTTCCCTACTCCAACAAAAAATTTAGTAACTATTGGCCGCCAAGGTGTCTGTAAACGGATCGATTTCAATAATTTTACTAATATCCTGCCTTATTATTCATAATTTATGTAAAAATGTATACGTTACATTATTACTGTCGTAATGTGGGCTGCGGCGCTTTCCCGGATATCCTGTTTATCGCTTGGTCAAACATACCTGAACATAGACTCAATAGATGCTGTTATCCTTTCGCATTGCTGTGGTTGAATAATGTTAGCTTATATTTTATCCTACAAGATAACGTGGCAACTATTGCTTTCAAGTTTCCTCTGATATTCTTATGTTTTTTTTTATTTTTTTTTTTATTTAGAACTCTGCAATCTTTTCTGGGGCCTAAGCTCTTCCAACTCTTTCGCGGTTAATTTTTAACATCCTGCCTTAAGCCGTCGCCAGCTAAATCGAGGACGCACAAATACAGGATAGATTTTAACTCCATCTACACATTGTATTGCTCCAGCTAGCCTGTACTGACATGGACGATGGTTTGGCTCAAGGATCTGCACTCTTACAGGGGGTCATAATTGTGTTCTTCGTTATTACCGAACGTAATCAGGTGGTGAAAAATCCCTTTTGCAACCCTCTCCCGTTGGGATTTGAACTAGGTACCTCCCGTCTCAAACACCGCTGCTTTAGCCACTGCGCCAATTGCTCAGTTATTCTTATGTTTCTGCCATAATTCCTGCAACACTGTAATTAATTTAACCCATTTTTTGCAGCTGATTGGGTTTTAGTTGGTCTTTAGCATGAACTATCTTTTATAATAGATTATTGTTGCTATACCTCTCATTATTTTATTTAAAGCCATTGAAAAGCAACGTCGATTACGCCTGTATATTATGTAGATTATAATGTTCATGACGTGAATCCCGAATCGGTGATATATTGCAAAAAACTTAGTTTTAACTAGGAAAATGAAATTGCATTCAAAATCAACATAAACTGGACAATTGGAATATATTGCTCGAAACACCAATATATCTATATATACACGTAAATTCCAAATAAAGTCCCGGCACATTAATTAAAAACGCATTAAATAAATTCAATGATGTTCCACATTAAAAACGCTTAATGATTATAACAAATCGTCACTACAAAATGTTTATAATTAAAAATAAAAACTACAAAAGAACAAAAAATACAAAAAGCCATTATTAAATCACAGTAGTTAGTAATTAAAACCGAGAAGTGGTATGTTCCATTTTAACTCCCAAGTTAAAAAATTGAGTTTAATTCAATCCAACATAACAAAAACTATTTTAACATTGATTTTCAATTGTTTTTTTTTTTGGTTGGTTACATTGAAATCTGACGGCAATAATCATATATAGTTTTTCTATATATTTATGAATTTTATTTGAAAATTTACACTTGCTCTCATAATCATATTTTATGGTACAAAATAAACATAGACAAACATATATATATCTTAAATATATATGGATATATATTTTAATAGTGAAAAATAAATGAAGGGGACGAGCTTAACTTAAGAAATCAAAATACGAATACAACAAAAAAATTAAAATAATCTTCTGGTAGCATATGTTGTCAGCTTCCATATAAAAAAAGATATATCCCCAAAAATATGTTGTTTTCATATTAAAATTTGTAAAAAGTTGACACTTAACATTTATTTCGTTGACATTATTACTGTCGTTTTTAGTATTGTTGTAATCCAGATGTGTAGTTTATGCCAATATAATATGTATACCATGAATCTAAAAATGAAAATAGTTTTAAATTCATTGCAAATCCAACTAAATAAATATTTTAAATTTATTAAAATAAAAATTACTGGCCTGTGTCATATATATGGCACCAATTGCTTCTCTTTCTATGTAAAGTAACGTCAGAGAAACTGGACACTGCAATTTCATTATCCGATCTACGTCAAGCCACCTAAATTTATAAAAGAACAGGGTATATGCAGTTACAACTAATGACGCTATAATTAAGTCAACAAAACCGTTCGTAATTCAAATATTTTAGCTTCAAGGTATTAAAGTTAAAAGAAAGAAAACAGACCAATCACTCACTATTTATGGCTATGAACTTTCGGAGCTTAACTGTGGGAAATAGGCTAGATACACAATTAAACGAGTTGGACTTTAAAGACATCAATGAAAGTTTGAGCATTAGGTGATAAACAGTTTTCTAACTATACAATAACCTACTAATATAAAGGATATATGTTTCCAGTCGACTAATGATTAAAAATTGTATTTAGGCTGATCCATTCTAAAATAATTCTGGTGTAATTAGTATTATATAAGGCAATGATATCTTCTACCGCACAAAATTCAAATTCCCGATCACTAGTTTGCTCAATTCATTATCTTTGGTCGTGCGCTCGAATGTCAAAAAACAGTTCAATTATAAGATCATCAATGTTTATAAGTCACCAACAAAAAAACATCGACTCAGATGTCGCGTGCGTCGTCAAAGGTATAAAAAATAATTGTCAAAGTCAGAAGTTGTAGACCATTTCTCTTTAGTTTTTCTATACGCAACTTCTGCGGCTTTATCTTGGGAAGCAGGTAGTTAAGGTACATTGCCCCAACATTTTGGTCGGTCGAGACGAATTAATCGGTTCCGGCATTGTCAATTGATCCCGCCATTTGAGGTAAAACATTTATTTTACGATTCTTATCATTGTGAGATAAACTTAAATTATCGCCTTTTTGAAAAATAGTGATTTGAGTTGGCAAGTGAATAAATTAATACTCGTTTCACCATTTTAAGAATTAAAAGAGAACTTATCCTTTAACTACATATGTAAAGCAGTAAAACAAAAATGAGCCATTTTTGAAAAAAAAAAAAGGAAACACGTGTTTTATAAACTATAATATAAGTTTATGTTGAATTGTGAAGTGGCAAATATAATTCGCACTATTAAAGGAACACGAGGAGGAGCCCGATTATAAGTTCGAAGAGAAAAATTATGAGGCAAAGTCGAAAACAAATTCAATTATTAGACAACGTACGATGGTGCCTGGCAATGAAGTTCCAGGAGTTGGTATGACTTTGAGCGCCTCTCGTTGCGATCAAGCTGAAGTTAAGTTACCCAAAATATGCATTTCGCATTTTTCCGATGGAATTACGGTCATTTTATGAACTATTCTCAGAAAAGTCTAGCCCAGAAACTACAATATTTAAAAAGGGTTATTAAAAGGTGAGGCAGCTGTCTTGCTCCGATACATTAATACCACGGAAGCCAATTATTTGAACACATTACATAAACTGAAAGATTGATACGATCGTAAAAAACATATAATATAATTCGTTCAATCCGCCATTCGTAGAACATCTCCCGCTGCATACCACGACTGTGACTCTAGGTTCAACAGCAGAATCACGTAACCCATTGCTGATTTACAACCATAAAGTACGGAAGTGTTTCATATCTTGTGGTGCATGTTTAAGGTACTTTTGGATTAGGTAATCCTTTGGCTTACATTTTTTATAGTACCGGCCTCTTTTTGTCACTGTACAACCAAGCTACGAATTTCTCAAGCACTTTAATGTTTTATAGATTTATGTGAATTGTTGTACCAACAATTCACATAAATCAGTCTTATGGCCTTATGGTCATAGTTCAGTCTTATGGCCTTATGGTCTTATATTCCATGATGTTGGTTTTGAAACTAATCTCTTAGGCTTTTTATTTTAACATCTTAGCTTTCACCTTCAAATCGGCGTATTTTTGTGTGTAAGGCATACTTTATCATATACAATAGTGGGAAAAGTACACATCACTACCTAACTCCTTTTGTATTGTGGTAATTTTTAATCTGCTTGTCTTAATATTGAACTCATTTTTCAGCAATCCGATCCATTTCTTGGATAAGTGCTCATTTTTCCTAGCCAATTCTGCCTAGTGTTTCTCAAATTTTGCTCCTTTTGATCAAATTGAACACTCAATCAAACTTTATAACCAATACAGCTGCTTTT
Organism: Tipula confusa; assembly: GCA_963556175.1. Lineage (NCBI taxonomy): Eukaryota > Metazoa > Arthropoda > Insecta > Diptera > Tipulidae > Tipula > Tipula confusa. The sequence continues at coordinate 154,208,099 of OY744477.1, forward strand.
TCGTTAGATTGTTCAATTATGATCCAAATTGTATTGAAGTAATCCGTGCAGCTTCTTTCCATCTCTCTGGTATTTCTAGTTGAACTCATAACTTCCGCTTATATAAGTGCTCACACTGCTAATATAATAAAGAGTAATGTATAGATACGCTACCATATTTACAGTAGATCAGCTGGGAGGTTGTCCGATCCATCAATTTTCTTTCAGGTATCATCTATTATTTACGGTTCCGCCGTGTTGATTTGGCATCCGAGTAACTGTTTGGCGTAGGCTTCATTACCTTTAATGACCATTTTTCAGAAACTGTGACAGTTTCGTTGTTAGTAAAGTTTAGTTGTAGGGCTTCACTGACGGCTATTCTGGTGGTGACATTTCTCAACTTTTTTATTTTAAATTTACGCTTGTTTAATGCGGATTTTATAGAGGCGGGTTTAACTTTAAATTGTGCTATTACTATAGTTGGTAATCGCTTGATGCATGTCTGCTCTGCGAAAATTTATTTAGTTTGTTTTTCTGCTATCTGGCATGCATTCAAAAGTATCTATATGTTTTTTTTTTGTGAGAATCAACTTCCATCTATGAATAACTGATTTGTGAGGCTATAATTGATGAGTCTTTCTCTGTAGCCATGAGTTCTAGCCAGTTTTAAGGGCGGCTGAATAAAGCATACTAGCCACTTTTACTACTTTCTTGTTTCCAATGGCCAATGTCAAAGCTTCTTATTGTTTCAAGAAGATCTTCATCCCTTATGCATTATATTTATAATTTTTTCCATTGGTAACGAGTTTTGAATAAACTTTGCAATATAACTAGCGAAAATTAATTGTTTTTTTCACTATAACGCAAATACTTCAAAATAAATCTATTCCACTCATTAACCTCATTTTAATTTGTCCTCTCGAGCAATCGTCTCTTTTGATTACCATCAATTCTGATTTAATGAATATTCTTTATGCAATTTTCATTCAAGTTTTTGTATGGTTTTAAAAAATTCAAGAAAAAACCAATTAAAAACGAGAATATTCTTGATTTAATTAGCCGGAAACAGAAAAGTATAAAAAACTTTGTTTTATTGTTTAGTTTTCCTTATACATTATAGTTCATAGTTTTCCCGTAAAAAATTTAGATTGAATTTTATTTAAAGAAAACGGATTCAAAAGTTTTCCCAACTTTTAACTTTAATAAATTTGAAACTATACCTGAGATACTTACTTATATAAATATGCATACTCGTATTAAACGAATTTTATTTTTTGGAAAATATGAAGCATTTTGTAATGGAAAACTTTCAGAAGAAAACTTTATTCATGGCGAGCAGAAATTTGTCGATATAAACCATCTCCATCTGTAGGTATGTCCATTTTCATTTATTCAATTTATTTATGCAGATATAGTTAAATAACTGCTTTAGACATTTTGGAGCACATTGAAGCTTTTGTTTACAGCTAAAATTTCTGATAGTGGGATTGGAGCGATTTTACATTGTCTTAAGAAAACCGTGCAAAATGCTATCTATGTTTACAAATAATTAGAGCATATTTCCGTATATTGTGAAGTATGTGACAAGAAAATTTGGTTGCTGCAATAAATTAGCTACGATTTAAATATATTTTTAATTTGCGGTTATGGTTAAACAGCCTTGACAGGTAGTAGCAGTATAATGTAAATCTAGTTTCAGAATTTATGTTCAAGAATTTCATCGGTACGAGGATAGCTGCAGTTGATCCAATAAATAAATTGACCAATGCTAAATTTTTTGAATGGATTCTTTTTTGGTAATTAAAATGTGATGCAAAATGAGTGGGCGGAAAATTTTCACTATTCATTTTACCACACAAACGATAAAAAGATCCCCTGAACATTTAGTTTAGCCAGTAAGGGTAGATATTTATGACTAAAATAACAAAAATGGGCATTTAAAATTTTAAGTCACTTCAACCAAAAACATTTTGCAGACATTTGGTCTATCATTAAATGATAAACATGATTTGATATTGAAAATTAATTGGTTGAATTAGAAAAGTGATAAAAAATTTTTCGGTGACGATAATTTAAAAATAATTTTTTTTTGCTTCCGCCAGGATTAAAAAATAAATCAATAAAATCATAACAAGTTATTCTTTCCAATGTCCATGCCAATCAAAATATAAAAAAAAAACTTGTTAAAATTTTCTTTAAATAAATAAAAAAAAAAATTTATATGGATTTTCTTCTCCGACCGAATCATCTTTTTACAACAAAAACAACATAACGATCTTGTTATATTTCTAAACTATATAATATAAAATTTATATATATATATATATATATATATATATATATATTTATATATATATATATATATATATATATATATATATATATATATATATATATATAAATAGATATATATTTATTGCCCTATTTTGTTGCAAAGAAATTGGAAAACCTCTATTGTTTATATCTAGGAAAACTAAAAATAAGTTTTCCTATTAAAATTGGTATATAATATTTGCTGAATTATTTTTCCAATGGAATGGAAAATATTTTAGATGTTGGTTTTATAACATTTTAAAACTAAACATTGTGTAGGGTGTTTGAAAATGAGCGCGCACAGTTTGTAAGGTAATAAATCAATCATTACGGTTCATATAATTTTGTGAAGATGAGAAATAATATAAGTAAACAATAAGTTATTGCTGTATATATAATGTTTTGGTTAGATGTTTTGGTTAATTTTTAAAAAGATTCTTTTATATGGGCTTCAAAAATATTGGCCTTTCCTTATAACTTATAAATCGCAAATTCAGTTTGATTTGTTTTATTCCATTTATTTCTTTTTAAAGAGAGTTATCTGTGTCCTTATATATTCAGCAAGACCTTCACTTATCAGTGATTTTAGTTTTTTGAAAAAAAAAAAAGAAAAAAATTGAGGATATTTTGTTGACCTGGATCTCTGCTATCTTTTCGTGTCTTCCGTTTATCTCTAAGTACGTTTCTGACTAGAAAAGGATCGTTTTGATTTATGTGAAATTCGGAGGGTTGTGAAGAAGAGATTGTCTATATATGTTGCATATAGTGTGTTTGCACACAACGCACTCCGAATTACTCATATTACACTTGTCTCTGTTTACGTGTGCATACAAGTATCGTCTTATAGTGATTCTTTCTATTTGCATGTTGTTTAATGGTTTATATCTAAGGATGTTCCTGTAGAGCCAAAGATATTCCCATCAAACAAATATGATAAATAATGTTGGCTGAATTAATCTTGCAATGGCAATCGAAATAGTTTGTCTATTAGTCGTTTAAATTTAAACGATTTTATTTTTGCTGTGGCAACTCGGAATTATACCATCGATCTCCTGGTGGGTTTTGATTATGCGACCAAAAGGATATTTGGTCGCACTTGTTGTACCGTGTAAAGGTTTTTAGAAAGCATGAGGAGGTGCAGGCCAGTTGGTGCTTTCTTCTTTTTACAAAAAAAACTAACAAGAAGTATTCAGATTCACAAGAAGTATTCAAATCTTATAAGCTAAAATTATTACAATTTTTTAAGTCTTAACCACTGTAAATACTTAATATTAGAGTTCTCAATTTCTTTATTTGCATTAACCTTGAATATTCAAATTATTTAAATTAAACATCTGTAAGTGCAAGTGGATCTCCCCTTTTAACTCGTTGGTACCTTGGTTGTTTTAGTATAACTCTGGCCAATTCGTTGAGATCTACTTGTAGTTTTAGGTAATAATTCGTACCGAAGTCTCCAATAGTTTTTTTAATGGTTTCAATACCAAGGTCATCGTGTAAGTTTCTGTTTCGAATATACCATTGGGCGTTTGTAATACTTCGAAGTATTTTAGCTTGTGTTCGTTGCAAGCGTTCTCTATTTGATGCGCTGGTAGATCCCCGCAACTGAATTTCATAGGTCTATATAGGCATAATTATCACTTTGTATAGTAATATTTTACTGAATAAAGATAATTTTGATTTTCTTTATAATAGCCAGTACATTTTCGAAAAAGTTATTTGTATTTGGTCACACTTTGCTTCTATATGCTTCTTCCAGGTTATCCTTCGGTCAAAGTGTAAACCTAAGTATTTAACTTTTTTTTTGTTGAGGGATATTTACACGATTTAATTTACCTGGTGGGCAAGTGAATTTGTTCAGAATGAACGTGACGTGAGTCGATTTATTTTCGTTCACTTTTATTCGCCAGTTTTTTAACCATTGCTCAATTTTGCACAGATTATTTTGCAATTCTCTTGAGGCAGTGAGAGAGTTTTTGTGTGACATTAAGAAGGCCATATCATCAGCATATGATATTATTTCTTTTTTAGTAATAAGTAGATTGGCTGTGTATATTAAGTACAACAATGGTCCAAGGACGCTTCTTTGAGGGACATTTGCTCTAATATCATTTAGGCCAGCAATTGATTCATTTTGTTTTACGACATATTGTCTTTAAAGAAGATAGTTTTTCAGAACTAAGTGAAAATTGTTGGGGAATAGCTTTTTAATTTTATAAATAAAGCAACACTTGTGCCACACTTTGTCAAATGCTTGTGCCACCTCCAGAAAAACAGCAGAACAGTACTTCTCTTCCTCAAAAGAGTATTTGATTTTATTTACAATTCTGTGTACTTGCTCTATGGTTCCATGTTGACTTTGTAATTCAAACTGATGGTCTGGTCTAACCTGATGCTCTTCTAATACTGGTTTAAGTTTACTTGGTATCAATTTTTCAAAAGTTTCGATAATGTTAAAAGCATGCTTATTAGTCGATATGCCGATATGCCGATATTTGTGTTACATTTTTCCCGTGCTTCTGAATCATTTTGAAAATCTTGTTTTGTTCCTCCCTTAGTGCCATTCTTAGAGTTTTAATAGCGCTATTATGCGTCCACTTTAATAAAGGAGATTTGAATTGTTGTCATTGCCTCCTTATTCTTCGTTTTTCTTGAACATGGTTATGAATATCTCGGGGCAGTTTATTAACTTTCTCTGTTATATTGACGGCGGGTGTAGCATTTTTTGCCGCCCTCTCTAAAACTTCGTGTAGCATTTCTGCTGCCTTATCAATATCGGTTAATGTTGTAAATGGAATATCTAAAGAAGTACCTTGTTTGACTAGCCTTCTATATTGGTCCCATTTAATTTGCTTGGTAGTAAGATATTTCGGCTTTTCTATCCTTAAAACTTCGGTACTCAACATTATATAGGTGAATGATTAGACGACCGATCGAAGCAGTTGGTTGCTTTAACATTTGTGCGTACAATATCCTTTGTTACGAAAAAGTCAATTAGATCAGGAATCCTTTTTTTATCTGTTAACCAGCAGGTGGGTTGACCAGCTGATAAGTAATTCAAACTCTGTTCTTCTGTCGCTTCAAAAAGTTGTCTGCCTTTCGGCGATGTTAATCTTGACCCCCACTGGATATGTTTAGCATTATAATCTCCTCCTGCAATGAATATATTACTCAATTGGTTAAAATATTCCATGAACTCGTGTTTTCGTGGGCAATAAACTGCTGATATTACACAGTTTCCATACCATTCCTGCTAGCAGATGCTCGTTGATTGAATATGTTCTTTCTCGTATTTATTAAGTTCGTAGTGTTTTAATCTTGTTTTACTCAGAACAGCTGTGTCACTATGTGCTTTGCCATATAGATGCTTAGTTAATAACATTAACATCATGTCAATATTGTGCTCAATGAGGATTGCTTGCACCTTGGCTTTGTGTTGTGCTAGGTCATTGACATTCCATATTGATATTTTAAGGACATTAATTTTTGATTTTAAAGACAATCTGCATCATCATATTCATATTTTTCATCATTAAATCCATGTTTATCTCCATCATTACCATGAAACTATGCATCATATCGGTGAGCTAGTTTAATGCTAAAGAGATGTTCCTTCATTAATATTTTGCACTAATTGCGTTAATTCTACGTTAATTAGTCTAGTGAATTTGTTCACGCTTGTATTTGCCGCTGATTTAGGTCTTCTTTTTTGTTTAGGTTGCACTGTTATGTATCTGTATATACCTGTTTGCACTAAACACTGACCTACACCACTATTTATGTTGTTGTCATTTGACGATGATGCACTTTTATTTTTCGTAATATTTTTTCTTGTTGCACTTTGTTCATTTACTATAATGTTAGTTTCGGCGTTTGCAGGAGAAGCAATTTATTTCACATTCCAATTTTTTTAAATTGGACTATGTTGCACGATTCAAGTTATTTCGAAAGAACTCGTGGTGTTTAATACTAAATCATTCATGGACATTGATCTCTGTGGATTTGACCATTCTTTTTTAGTAGCGGGTGGAGATTTAAACATTATCATAAACCATATTTTCATCTCACAAAGTTTTAAATACTATTTAAATACTAATTTTGCTGAATTAATTATTTGCATGGTTATAATACTATATTTATGTTTGATCGACGAAAGCAACTTTGCACTAAATTGAACAAAAGTGGTGAGAAATGCCTGACTGGTTAGATTTGAAGGCATTTTTATGAAAAGTTTTTTATGATAAATTCTTTTATGAGTTTGGCACTCCTACCCTGTTTCTATTCAATTCGGTTTTATAGGGCATGTCCCCAGTTTGGCTAGCAAATCCGTCAAATTCGATATCATGACTTTAGTACTTGATTGCGATCATTTAATGATCATCCGTGATTTTAATCGTCCCGGGGTACTTTGGTTCGACGTTGATATTTTTTTTTCGCCTTCCACGACTGATGAAAGTGCAATCGCATTGTTGGATTACTGTGCAACCATTTTAGCTGCACAGGTCAACCGAATATTCAACAGTGGTGATAAACTTTTGGATTTGTTATTTACTAATTATGTTTTATTTTCCAAAGGTGTATCATGCAAGGACTTTATCGGTTCCACGAGCATCTATCACTCACCAATTAAAATACAAATTTATTTTCGTGTAAACTGCGACTTAAATCGATTTTCTAACAATGTTTTCCTTGATTTCAGTAACGCCGACTACACTTTTCTTAGTTCATTTTTGGATACCGTTAATTAGGAGTTTTTTTAGCCCATGGATATTTAAAATGACACTGTTACAAAATTCAATGAGTTACTCAAAACTGGAATCCAAAGATATATTCCATTGGTTAGAACCAGGTGGCACTTCGTGAATCCTGGTACAACCAGAATGCTGGTTGACATTGAGAAACGCCGCAATAAGCTTCACACTTTAAATAGGCTTCATGGATCAGTATTTTATACTGGTTTTACGTCCGCAAAGAGTTCAAAACCTTTAATGGGTTTTTGTAAAACAATTACATGTTGTAGATTGAAGATGATTTGTAAGCAAATCCGAAGGCATTTAGGAAATTTATTACCAATAAAAGAAAAACATCTGGGTTCCCTTCTCCGATGAAGTATTAGAGCATGCCGCCAACTCCACTTCTGGCATATGTGAACTATTTGCTTTTTTTTTTGCGCATCGGTTTACGATCCAGCATCGCCATCTTTTGTCACTTTACGTAATTCCATCAGCAGTTTCATTTGCAGTTTTAGCTGTATCAAGTTTACGGTAGATGAGGTTTGCAATCGGTTACTCAATTTTGATATTAGTAAGGGTCCCACGCATTCTGTTCAAAGAGTTTAGCCTCTTACGTTACCCTAACATTCAATAAAATCTGCGTAGTGGTGTTTTTCCAGATTGATAGAAAATTTCAGTTGTGTCCCATTATTTAGTCAGGAAGAAGAAATGATGTAGCGAATTATCGTGGGATTGCACCTTTGTCGGTCTTACCAAAATGTTTATGAATTAATGGTTCTTATTGTATTGTCTTTTCACATCAGACCTATATTTACTCTAGCTTAGCATGGTTTTTTTCTGGTAGATCAACAGTCACTAATTTGATTACTTTTTGCTGCGATCTATGTATGAGGTAATATTACTCCAAAATTCCACCTGACATAATCTTTACTGATTTTGATAAAGCCTTCGATAAAATGGATCACGCCGCAATTTCATCGCCAAGTTAAGAACTTGCATTGTCAGTATTTCCTCGTTAAATGGTTAACGACTTATCTTTAAAATCAATGGCAGTTCGAAAAGATTTTCGAGAGTGCTTCTCAAGTTTGCGAAATGTCTTCTCTTTACAGATATCATGAAAACATTTGCCCCTTAACTTATTCGACTGCTTGTTGCTACAAAATAATATGTTTGGATTTTATACGTAGTGCACCAGTAACAAACTCTTCCTGAAGGTGAATAAATGTGAGAATGTATCATATTTTTGCATTCGTTCCCCGATATTATTCCATTATAGCCTACAGTATGTCATTGTTAATATAGAATGGATTATTGCTCTGATCTTAGTGTAGTTTTTTCTTCTGAAATTAGATTTACCAGGCACATTGATTTTGATATCAGCAGAGTCCACACCATGGGCTTCATAAAGTATAATTGTGCTGACTTTTGTGACCGATTTAACCTTAAGGCATTGTATGTAGCTTTTGGACAATCTATCCTGGGATACGCTTCCCCTGTTTGGACTTTGTTTTACATGCCGGTTTACATGAATCAGAGGCCATTCGTTCTATATGCACTTTATCATTTACTCCATATTCATTCTCTTGCTTTTGTTCTTTCTCCATTACAGGACCATTGCGGTCGGCTCGGATTGCACCGGCTTGACCACCGTCGTAGAGTTGCATTTTTATTTTATTTTCAATATTTTAAAGGCGTGTATTGATTGTGCCCAGTTGTCGGCCCAGTTGTTTGTTTAAGCTCCCGTTTGGTGTGTACAGCGACGCGAAGATTTTCTACACATAGCCGCTGTATAAACTAATCATGTGATTGTATAGTTATTGTAGGTAATAATAATAATTAATAAATAAATAAAAAATAAATAAATAATAGTAAAATAACCTTGTCACATATTGATCATCGATTGTGGTTCCTACATATTATATTGAAAGAGTGTCAGAAAATTCAATAAATCCGTGCCATGATGAATGCCATCTAAAATTTGACCAACTTATCTCTTGAAATTCGTAATATTTAATACTTTGAATTATTAGAAAATAATTTCAATCATGCAGATCTTTCAATCATGCAGATCTTGGTCCCAGATCATCGATTGAATCCACAATTTCTCCATAAACTGTTTAATACTGATAGTAAATAAGCTAGACCATCCTATAACATCAAAAATCTTTCCTGAAATTGATATTATGTTGCACTTGGGATATGTTTGGCACACTCATGATTTTAAAGAGAAATTGATCTTTCTTAGAAATTCAAAAAAATTTGATGCAACTTTTGATTGCCTTTTTTGGAGCAAAACCCCGGCGTCTATTAACCAATTTCTTCTAAAACATGATAAATTGTATCCTTCAGTTTCACTGCTTGCAGTTTACTGTTCACCCCAGTCAAAAAGTCACCTATGGAAGACCAGCATTGCAATGTTGCACTAATTGGTGCAATGCTCGAATATAGCTATAGAAAAGGAGTAACTGAAGTTCGATATGTGACAGTTTGAAGTTCAAATTGCACAGTGCCTTACTGGTATACTATACTTTTATACAATGCCATTATGACGAAGTTTAGTTGGTTTTCAGGAATTCTTTGTATGTGGCCTACAGGAAAAAATGCATCCATTATTTGATAGACAGTTCCTTAAATTTTGGGTTTCGATTAAACTTCCTCTCTATCGATATTAACTGTTTAAAGGCCACTTTATAAGAATCTAATGGCAACTTATATTCAAGGTAATGGCCACTGGTCTATATATCTACCTCCTAATTTTTACGATGTGTTACCTGAAAATGCTTCTCATACGCTTGTTCCTCTAAAATATCCATATTTCACTTATGACCTATGGATTTTTAACACTTTCGCAAGACTTCTTCAAGGGAATATTCTTCTTCTTTATTTATTTGGAGCATTTTATGGTTCACTTGTTGATCCGTTACATCATATTTGAAGTCAATTCAAACTTTTCTTCACGTTTTACATAACAAATAGTCGGCTCGATTAAAAAAACCATTTCTTTGTGCTTATAGAAATTTGGGTATGCTAATGATAATTCAGTCAACTGATCAATCATATTAAAATAACATTCAGCGCACATGCAGGTAATTTGTTGATTTTGAAAAGTATGAGTTCGTAACTTTTCCAGCAACTTGCTTTGTCGAACATTGCATGTATCGTGTTTGATACACTACTTTGGATTACAAAATGCATTCCAAATTGTTTTTGGAATTTGTTTCGAAACCAAAAAGATTTGGGATCCCGAATCTAACAAAAAAATCACTTAATTTGAATTGTTTTTACAATAGTAGTTGGTAATATCGTCCTACCAACGTGAAAACTGGCTGAATATTATTTAAAAAAATTCGCATCTGTTGAAGTTTCACCTTTTTGCGACTGTGCAACTATATCTATAGCTTGCAGCAATGAGTGATGATTTTGATCATACATTTGTTGGAACTTGGTCAATTTAAACATTCCTGCGGGCTGTATGTCGTGGAGCTAGATAGTTAAAGTATACGTGAAGCTTTAATGGCATTTGTTTAAATGAGTAACAAGATTCTAACGCATCGTACCGATCACTCATAATCTTCAAAAATAGTTCAAACTATGGAAACTCTTTACTGGCTGGCTGTTTTTTTAGCATCGCCTCTTAATGAATCGCCACCAAAAACGTTGGATTATTTAGTCTGAGTAATCAAAACCGGATAGTGCTGTTTATTTACAGACTGCGCGTTACCGATCAGTTAAAAGATGAGGTAAATAATGATAATACCAAGTGCGAATTTTGTTCTGCTATTTCAAGATGCAAGACACTATTTTTTCTACGTCGAGTGCCAAGATCAATTAATTTTTCATCACATTTGATAAATTCATTTATTGTTATTTAAGCTGAGTTGTTAAATTCAATACTAACGTTCGCTCGTTTATGCTATCATCATAAGGCTTTGCTCCTTTTGGCACCAACTCTTAAACCTCGATTACTTTATTTAACACAACCTAACAACACTATGATACTACGTGCCTGATAAACAATCCAACAAAATGGCGCATCTGTAAATTATTCGCTATTCCTTTTTACTTACCCCATACTTCCATTTATTCGAATAATTTGCAGATCCACGTCCTGAAATGCCATGTTTATTGACTTTACACTCCTATGGTGGAATTGGAGTTTTGACTTATTCCGAACTCAATATTCAAAATCTCAACAATTATGTTTACCAGCCATCAATACAGATCGCACTGGATATGAACTACAGCGAACTGTTTAATCGGCCACTTTGCCATATTTCTTTGATAATTTCCCCAATTAAGTCACTGACAAAACACTCATATTCTTGTATTGTCGCACTCCAACGGAGAAATTCGAGCCCAAAACTGATACAAATATGCTAGATATTACCGAACTCATTAGCTCATATGAAACATTTTCTGTTGACAATGAATCTCCCAACGAGGAAGGTACCACGCTATAATCTTCAAAGAAATTTGGCGATCCGGCTTGAAAGATTAAGAATAAATACACACAACGCATTTTCAATAACTTTAAGCAAACTTTTCTTATTTTACGTGGATCGACTTGATGATTTATCTTATTTGGATACTTTCAGGATTATCCATATTTATACAGTCAAGTTTTTCTTATTATAATTATCATCACGCTTCTTTTCCACCAATTAAAGAGCATTTTTTGGGTCTACTAATTTTATTTATCCAAACGATTTGCCAAGTTCTATCGCTAAAGCTTGCATAGTAATTCTTTTCTCAGGTCATTGCTTTGGACTTCCAATTTGATTTTTTCCTTGTGAGTTTTAACCTAATAACAGAAAACCTTTATGTTACTAGGTGGTTTTCCCAGTGTATGACTTAGTATACTTATGGTCATTTCTGCTTCTTTATTTGGATCTTAATATCTAAATTCTTTGTAATTCTTTTTAGTTTAATGTTTGCTATGCCGTTCTACCAAAAGTACTTAATTATTCGCCGAATGTTCTTATTTACAAGTACTTGCTGTTTTTGTTTGATTTTTCCCTTGTTTTCATGTCTCACACTCAAAAAGTGGTATACTGATTTTCCACATCACTCGTTTATTGGAACTGCGGGACGGGAGTTAGAACAGACGAACTTTAAATTCTATTTTCATCTTGAGTCCATATCTTACTTATTTATGTGATTATTTCTTTCTTCCTCTGCCCACCTGTATTTGTGATTGGACAACTAAGGTTTTGCAAAATCAGTTACATCTTTAATTCGTTTTTGGACTCATTATGTCAATTGGTTTTCATGATGTTTACCTTTCGATCATCTTTGTGTGTGCAGATCATTTAGTATAGGCATATATATTGTTGCATAATCCAGATCATTTAGTTATCAAGATAGTTTCCACTGTACGCGGCTATATAGGTGTAGTTTTATCTCTATACCTTCTGCATGGCACTGCTCAATGCAAACGAGAACAGTATTTGAAAGAGTATGCATCGTTGCCTCATTCCTCGACTGTTGTAGTATGTTTTACATCGATTGCCTTTGTATTGAATTAACTTTTCAGCGTCTCCATACCTTTATTTATGAGGTGAATACAACAAAGAGCAGGATTAGTTGAACCGCCGTATTTGCTTTTTAGTTTTGTACTCATAGCAGATGAGATTTTAATGTTAAGTTAAGAAGGGAGATATCCCGCAAGATCTTCTACTCTTTTAGGTCACTTTTTAGAGATCGTAATTGTTGGGCATTTTTTCCATTTTTCTGGTATTCTACTCGAATATATCAGCGTTTGTAGTTTTAGATGCATTGATTTTGAATATTTTGGAGGCTATGCTGTCGATTCTAGCATCGTTACTTTTTGCTTTTCGAGGAGTTTAAGTCTTAGACCACGTTCTTGAGAGAGAGAGAGAGTTTTTTATGTATCGAAATCTACGGTATTGGTTTTTCCCAAAACAATGGCATAGTGGGATTATTCTTTTTACATTTGAAGGTTACTTATTCCTTACTATGTATAAAAAAGGTTCTATTGTGCCGAGTATACTGATTGGTGGGGCAACCTTAACTTTTGGTTCAATTAGTATTCTGTGATGATATTTTTTATATTGGAGAGCTGTATTATCGATAGTTTTATTATTTACAATGCTTGTAAATAATAAAACTATCAGTTCCGGATAGTTTCGTAATAACTGTTCAAAAAATGATAAAAATATTTGAAAGTCCCTTGTGGTTGAGTTTCTTTTATTTCTTAGTTGGGTTATAATAATTCTTTCAACATAACCTACAGATTTCTATAAACCTTAGAGTTTTTGTTGCTCTACTAAACGGAGAAACTAAATTTTTTAGGTGGTAATCTTGGTACCATTTATTTTCTAACGAATGATAAAAGCAAAGACATGGTCTACCCAAAATTTGTTCCACGAGATGGTGGATAAGTCAATTGAGCAGTTGGTGTTCCATTATAGGGGTATTTTAATTTAAGATGTATTGTTGTTTGAAGTTCTTTTCCACTAGTTTTATTTAGCCATAGGGTAATAACTAACCACCTCTTTCATAAAAAACAAACGATATATAAAGTCACATTTTTTCCTGGTGAACAGATAGTTTTTGCCAGTTTTGGTTTCCTAGTGGTATTTAGTTCCCCATTAAACAAGCGGTGACGAGGTGAGGGCATCCTCTGTTTACTACTTACGGACGTTCTGAAACTATGAGCTGTTATTTTTCAGTAAATAAATATTCATGCCGAAAATGAGAGGGTTTTTGTTGAAGACCATCAACATCAGATCAAATTACTAATTTAGTGCACAACTTATGCATATTCATAACTTTTTGAGTTGGTTCCTTTGCTATGATTTAATTTATGGCAGCGTTTACGCTGATAAAAAGAACTTTTGATTAAAAGCTCCGATACGAGTGTAAAATCTTACACGGACTTTATATACTTCATATTTTAACATAAAACTAATTTTTATGGCTGGCTGCTGACTTAAAATAATTTTTTTCCTACAATTTTTGTTATAAACTCAATAAAGAAAGAGTATAAGTTAGTTGTGAAAAAATTATTTGACATTTTAACCGCAGGGAAAACTAAGTTTTGTTGTCAGTTTACGTTTGTACATTGTGCAATACAGCGATATAATTTTTTTCGTAAATACTTACGTTTAAAATAGTATCTGACCAATATTAACCCAAAACTTATTTATTTTTTCAAAGAACACTGCTTGTGTTACCTAGATGACCTACATATATATAAATTTTCTTTATGTGCGCAATATAAACAATTTATGAATTCCAATTTTCTCTATCTTTATACCTACATCATGTTTATCCTTTTAACATAAAGTAGTAAAACCAATTTCTTATAGTAAAAAATTCTTATTACCTTTCTTTAATTTTTTCTTCTATCTATGTATACATAAAGCTGTGTGTATTTTTATTTGGAAAACGTTTATTTCCGATTTGTTTTCATTTTTAACTGTGGTGTTGGATATCCAACAATGTGCTAAGAAGTTCTAAAAAAGGATACTTTAATACTAAGAATTTTTTTTATTTAATTTAAAAATGGGAAACATTTTTTCATTCACAAATAATTTTTATTGATTACATTGTGTAATCGTGTGGTTGGGAAAATCTGTTTTTCTTAATATTATAGAAGCATGATTTTTATAAATATTTGAATATACGATTTGAAATTTTTAAGTGTATGTGTTACTGGTTGTAAAGCGATATTTAAGATACTTGCATAATCAGTACCATAAACCTGATTTTAAACTCAAAATTTAAACAGAATCGTTTGGACTGACTGCTTAGAAATTAGTTAGAATAAAACACTATATTTTCCACATACTATATGGTACGTAAATCAAGATTTTTTTATATATAAAGTTACACAGCTATATATATCGTAGTTTTATGTTAAATTTCTAAAACAAAAACCTGTTCCACTAGAAATTGACTTCTGTCGTTTTAAAACTTTAAACACAAATCACACACAATTTATAAAACCATAACATAGTGTATAGTTCTTCCCAGAATTACTACATAAAAACAAAATTAAAATTCATCTCGAATGAATGAGCGACATTGAACTGAAAATAGAAAACTGAATTTTCTTTCTTTTCTTTTTTGTTGCGGTGAATTTCTCAACATAATGTGCCAATGTTCCCCTATACAATTTTTATGAAAGTAACGAAATTTGTATCAAATTTGGATGAATTGTACATAAAGTCATTTGGTTGAATCATTTTGATTGAATTTATCAATTAGGGGAAAAACTGGTATGATATTCATCGGAACTAATGTAGACGTGCAGTGAACACGTGGGCAGTATTATTAAAAAAATATACAAGAACGGAAGGATATCAATTTCAGAAAACTGTATCGTCCAT
The DNA here is from genome assembly GCA_963556175.1 of Tipula confusa. Taxonomy (NCBI): domain Eukaryota; kingdom Metazoa; phylum Arthropoda; class Insecta; order Diptera; family Tipulidae; genus Tipula; species Tipula confusa. The sequence goes on from OY744477.1 coordinate 154,223,475, forward strand.
ACCAGTAAAGCGCTGTATGTATATGTTTTTCGTAAATTGTGCTGTTTTCCTTGTTGACCAACGAAATTAGATATTTAGGTCAACTATTTCAATTATCTATTTATAATTAGCTTGCTTAATTTAGAATAAGTCATTTAAATTATGTAATGTCATCTGCAAATAATTGGAAGCACTCTTAAATTCGAGTAATGTCATATCAATTAAGAATATTTTAAATAAAAGAGGCTCAATAATTAAACCTTATGAGATAATCCAAAAAAAAAAAACAGACGATAAATTGCTGCAATAATCATCGAGTTGTACAACCTTTTTACAATTTAACAGGTCAAACACTTAGTAGTAATAAATAAGATCAAACGCTTTAGTAGTCAAATCCAAGAACAACACAGACATATTTGTAGCCCCTAATAAATTTACGTATGAAATTTGTTAGCTCAAGGAATATTTATAATGTTTTTGAATTTTGGGAAAAGTACAAATTGAATGTCAGTTTTAATTTGGTTTTTCGGCAGAAATTGATTCAGACGAATGTTAACGATTTTTTCGAAATTTTTGTTATTACAAATGGAATGTAAATTGGCCAAAATTGTTTAATATTATTTTTTGATTTCTGAATAGGATTCGAGAGTTTCGAGAGTTTCGAGAGTTAAGATTTACATCGTGAAAAAACTGAATGTTTTTTAAGATAAAAGTCAACAATTCATATAATTGAAAAAAAAAACTATATACATATCTCCAATGTTTACATATCCTCTCTCTCTCCCTCTTTTTTCACCATTCTTTTCGTTCATCGCACGTTGCCTCTAGTTTTGATATCTTATGTCATACAGATCTTAGAAACGGATTTTTGACATCGTCATTACAGAGTATAGTCTGGGTCTTCTTCTCAAAAGTCCACCAAAATTAGTGTTCTTGATGTTCTTTTGATGAAACCAGGCCATCTAACTCTGTCGATTTTATCCGATAACATTGCAATCTTTGAGGAGTGGCCTAATTTCGTAATTCAGAGTGATCCGAAACAAGCTCTCACCAATCTTAACCAGCAAGTGTTAAAAGTCATGGTTCAACTGTCGCTTCCGTAGATTACGTTTTAATGCATTATATAGCGTGTGTTTGCAGGATGGCGATAGAATTTTTGATCGTAGAGAATTTAATTTTGTGTAGAAAATTTCAAACCGGCAGCAATGAGGGTTTTTATACCTACCTGGTAATTATTATCAATAATATATGTGACCTTATATATTTCAAGTCGTCCACGTAGCTGTGTCATCTGGTTTATGGTCATAAGTTTCTAAATTATTCCAAAATATGATATCATATTTTGCTTGTTGAAAATCGATGCAGATCTGATGTTGTACTTTCAAAATTTCTCCTAGGCGCTAACAATCGTCAAGACTTATCCAGTGGCTAAACAGTAAAGTAGTCTCTAATTTTCGCTTCAGTAAAAAGGATAAACATGGCAAATATTTTGTATGAAGTATTTAACAGAGCTAATTCATTTGAAAATGGCAGTGGATATGGGCAAAAACTCTTTAATAAGATTCCAGACGTTAGTAAAGCAATCACTAGAGCTTCTGCACATGATCGCTGATTTTTTTGAACTAGCTCTTGATATATTAGCGATCTTTTGCCAACAGTTGCTGGTTACTTTTTAAAAGTGTAGATACTCTATTATTGGTGTTCGGCGTTATCATTTTTTATGCAGTTTTTATTTATTTGCAGCGCTAAAAGGATACAGGTGATCGAACCAAGCTTTCACGGTAGTCTTCGTTCGATAGTTGTTTGTGCTGCAGTTGTAAGAACTGACTGTAATTTTTGCCACTGTTCCTGGATATTGAATGCATCTTCAAGTTGGGCTTGCCAATCTAGGTATTTTGTAACTGCCGTCTGGAAACTCCCCGTGAATCAGGATATTTTATTGCATCAACATTCAAGCAGTCAGCCTGCCTTAAGCCTTTCTTTGTTGTCTATGTTACTACCTCCAAAAGATCAAACTTCAGTTATGTTTATGATGTGTTTCTTTAAGATCATGAGGTAATCGGGTTAATCGGTAGTTCAATGGTGCATATTGCTTGAGTGGAACGCAATGATATATTGAATCACACGGCAATTGATTAGGAAATCGATGTTAAATCAGCCTTGAGTAAAACTATAGTTATCTTGTAACATGCTGAAACCAAGCGCTACAAACAATTTCTGAGTTCATGATTGGTAAAAACGATAACATGTTTTAGTGTTTAGATTGGTCTAAACGATACCACGCTTTAGGATAACTAACGCTAATTCCAAAGTAGTACCTAAAAAAGGTACGTATCTAAATGTTCATAAAAAAGTTTGAGCAATGGCCACCACTAATACAACCAGCAATGGCCACATCCAGGAGCATAAATGTTAGAAGTTTTAAAAATAATCCGCAGTCTGAAAGTTTGATAGACCAACGAATAGATGCTTTTGAATCAGTACTTAGACGTAATCGACGAGTATCACCTTCACTACCGGGACCAAAACTTTAAAATTTCAATATCCATACTACTGATCCTTTTGCATTATTTCCCTTAGGTCACGATACTTATCCTCAGTGTGACATAATAAAACAAATGACTGTATAGAAAGTAGAAAGGATTTCATTGAAAAATAATCTAATATAGACTTTCATATTACCAACCATCCAAATTGTACTTCTAGCCCTACAAATGACCATAAAACGTGGAATAACATATCATACAACACTCAGTTTGAATGTAAAACACTCACATCAATTTAATCAAAGATTCAAATGTCAAAATTTACTTTTGAAAAAACAAATCGCTTTCTACAAGCGTTCTTAAATATCTGCAATCATTCCTTGAAGAATTTAAATTACTTCGAGTTTGAAGGCGTCTGAGCAAAGCTCACATAGAGATTTACATTCAACATCCACTAATTTTACCGGTCAACATTTTAATTGTTTAAACATTTATAAATGAGCACCACCTTAAACAAGTATCTACTGGAGCAACCGATGGTAACATTACGGTCAAGATCCTGGATCATCGGTTGCAGAGTATTGGTCCCAAAAATAATTTAAAACTTGATCGTATGTGTCAAATATAATGCAAATAGTTGAACCAAGTGAAGAGCGATTTACTAAATGCAAGGATAGAACTCAATAAACCATTCTTTAAAGTAGGAGTGGATTACGTGAGCCATTATCAACGTAATGTGTGCAATCTGAGAGAAAAAAGAACATGTTTAAATTTAGCATCCATGCATATAGCATCGGTTTCAGACCTTACTCATTGGAGCATTTTGCATATTTAGAGAACGTCGAGGTATATGCTGCAAAGTAAACTGCGATAATGGTTCCAATTTGCTAATACACCATATCACCAAAGATTTCCTTTAAATTCAATCAGCATGCAGATCAACTCATGTCATTTAAAGAGAGTTAGGGATGTTTAAATATTTTTCAGCTTATCAAATACTTGCCATAGAGGAGAAGTCAACCTTACCCTCTGAACTTGAATAAAGTACTTCTTGATTGCGTAGGTGACCAATCAACTGCCATCGAAGAACATTATTGATGTGATGATATCAAAGTTAAACAGATCAAACAAATGACCCAACACTTTAAGCAGCTACTTGATCATTCTTCAAAGCAAAAACGGGAATCTTGAAATTCTGGAAACGGAGTATTTGGGAACAAATTGACAATCAAGGATAAGAATCTACTTACATCCAAATGGTTAATAGGTAATTTCACAAAACTACATCAGAGACGTTATTCTAAAAGTACAATAACAGTTATAAATTAATTAGTTCTGAACAAATCGTTAAGCCACATTCTACACCTCTAATTTTGGCTTATCCACTATCCACAATTTTGACAATCTTTAAAAGTCCTGTGAAAATATGATGGAAAAACCCTAAAGATTTATCGAAATTCTAATAGTCGCAGTTGCTAAACGAATCCGTCTTGGTCCTAAATTTTAATAAATAAATTCGGTCGAAATTTCCTAACTCACTTTATTTGAAACTATTTTCAGGATTTTAGTTAGGTCTTCTACTTCATATTTGAAGGTCAGGTCAAATTAAAAGGGAAATGGAACATAAACCTCCAGGAAAAATTCAATTCCTTTCGTCGTGGTAACTGAGCAACTAATTTGGATGGTGTAAAATGATCGTTAAACCTCGATAAATGTGCAACAACTAATGAATATTTTCATGATCGGTATATTTATTTTTCAGTAGGTACAACTCTTTGCTAAGCTTTAGGAAATATTTTTGATTTCTTTGGTAACAAAGTAAGGTGGCTTAGTTTTTTTAGTTGAAGGGAAAATTGAATCAATTTGTTATGTTTTAATTAATAACCCAAAACAGGTTGGGTTCATACATCTGGATTGGAGAGTATAGTTTTACGAGTCTCACATACGACAACACCCACTAGGATTAAACATTACATCAATCAGCTGCAACCGTTACTGATGAAAACTACCATGATTACTCAAAAATGTTTCCCTTCAAACCCCACGATCATAAATATCTCTACGCCACAAATAAGTTTCTTAATCCAAAAATCACTGAATTCAAACATATGCCATAGTTAAATTCACACTTTGGTTACTGCAATTATTTATAGATACTAAGCGGGTCAGCTTGTCCTAGGATGGATACAACTTTGTGACTTTTTTCTTAGATAAGAATAAAATTCAAAGTTCTTGTCTGACAAACAATTAATCCTTTTTGAAATTATATACAAAATAGTGATTTTATTTCAGCATTTTTGTGTTCACATATCTAAAAATCACATATTTTTTACTGAAAAACTATATTTTTGTCATCCTGTAGCAGAATGCAGCATTTTTGCCACGTAAAGTTATCCATATGCGAGAAGACGGCAATGTCAAATCAAAATGTTTGAAATAAGCGATGAATGAACAAGGTCAGTTACCAGATCTAAGTATATTGGATTCGTAGTATAGTACATATGAAAAAATAATGTATCCCTTTATCATCATGGCTCACGATCTTTTTTACTGATAATGCTATCGGGTCTGACATAATCAATCTTTGTTATTGTTCCTTTATTTGAATTGGGTACTCTGCTTGGTATCTGTGGCATGTCACACATTCTCGGACGATTTGCTACACTCCTGCGTTGGACAATCCGGTATTGCTGACGTAATAAACTAAATCTTAATGCAGTGTCTAGATGAATTTTGTTCTTGTTCAAATGGATCATCATCAATTTACTCTATTTGCATGACTTTAGGAGCAAAATGACATTTTTAAATCGGCCTCTTACTCTCAAAATACCATCTACATCTAAAAATGTAGGCGCGAAGCTCCTTATTGTTGATCAAGATGGCAACTCATGATTGGCCTTCATTGCCTTAATCTCCTCTTCAAATTTGACCTATTGCAAGTATTTTATCATCACCATCACAGCTGAGCTTTGTTACTTTGTGTTTAAAAACGTTTCATTACTGCTAGTTTTGTTTCATTGGCATCTAAATATAAAGCAACGTACCATATAGCTACTATTTTTACCTTTTGACAGAATGATGGCTTTTTATTAATTAAAATTTTATGAACGTTCGCTGGATCGTATCTGGCCTGTGTGGAGCAGCTCCAATCACGGAAAAGTAATAGTTCTTATGAGTGCTACCCTTGTTTTTGACGCAATAATATGCGTATTATAACTCAACTCATCTACATTAATGCGTCTAGTGTAAACCACTGCTCCTTAAATCACCTTGCTGGCACCACAACCATTAAATTTACATCACGATTGTATTTCGGGTGTTAGTACATCATCACAGTTAAGGTTTAACATCCACAAATTAAGAAAAATGGTTTTTGAAATTATCGTACTTGGATAGCAAACCATCCAAGTCTTGCCCTCTTATAAAGTTGTAATCTCCTTTTCGTAACTTAAACCCAGCAGAGCTTAAAATTATAAATACTGGTGATCTTCGATCATTATTGATTTAAATGTTTCTGAAAATATATCTGAATGTTGTAGTCCTAGATCTTTCAAACATCTGGTTGTTATAGAAACGGAGCTGAGTTCCATAAATTACTGTATACAGATAAAACCTGCAAATCGGCTTATACGTGTACTCACGCCATAAAATCGGTTGGTATTTTTTTTTGTCAGATGCAGCTATTTATATCTGACGATAAATCTTTTCGGTAGCAGTAGCAATAACATGTTTGAATTGCTTAAAATTAAACAAAGTATCCCATTAGCTTTATTGCACAACCAAACACCACATCATCATGTTATTGAGTGATGACCCTGTGCGGGTTTTGCACGATAAATCGAACACCACACGAATATACCTTCGTCGTAAGGCTGCTTAAGTTTACCAATGCGTGATGTGGCCGGAAATACCCTAATTTACGTTCACTATTTTCTCTCTTTAATGGGAAGTTAGACACATGACCGAGATCGTTTCTAAGATCGTTATATTCTCTCAAAAACGTTACGTTTGAATTCGGTAGAACTGGATCAGGCATCAATTTTGGTTCCACTAAAAACTTTTATATATTATTCCTAGTGAATTCTCTAGATAAACGCAGTTCAATTTAAAAGGAAGCTTGACAATGATCCTTTCAAAATTATTTCTCAATGTAGTTGCCTTAAAAAATGATTGTGCTAGCTCGTTTTCCGTGGCATGACTCATCAATAATGAATCTTTTTTGCACATATTTGCTGTCTGTATTTGATAAGTTTTAAATGCATAATTTAACATTTGATGCACATTGAATAATTTTTTTTATGGCCGTGTTGTCGTTCCTTGTGATTACGATAGATTTTTGTAAAATGATTATCATTTGGTTGGCTTACACCAGAGACCGAATGAATGCAGATGATTGACAGGTTTTCTTGTCGTTTTTGAAGTCGTATATTTTAGCTTATATAAATATCTATATCGCTTACAAATATTATTATTAATGGCTTTGAAACACCAAGATTTTTGAAGTTATTTTAGCAACGTAAAGCCTTATGAGACACCATGGTCTTCACTCTTTGGGTATTATGGATATTGAGAAGCAAACATTTTCAACAAAGTGCACCTCTCTCGTAACATTAAATTTAAGTGATTATAGCTTTTGAAATCTGGTATCAAGGAGCATTTCACAATAATAACTGCCATATTATATTTCGTTATTTGGACACAAACGCTACTGTTTTTATAGATATCCACTGTCTTTATAAGTGGGTTCTGAATTAATATGAATTTCAGCACTAAAGTTATTTGCTTATCGTTACACTTTAGTACATTTTAAAATATACAAGTGCTTTTAAATTTTTTCTAAAAATTTAATCAACAAGTCACTTTATATTTTTGCTATCTTGATGCTCTACATTATAAATTTAATAAACTAACAAACAAACAATGTAATTTAAAATAAATAGTTTTATAAAAATAACAAACAAAACTTCAAGTCTGGTTAACCTATTTTCTAAATATTATGTAATTCGTATACCATAAATGTTAGAACTTCCCTCCTCCAGTTACACGTAAGTGCTTTTCTTTAGATTATATCATGATTAAACAATTTACTTAAAAGCTCTCGTATATTTACTTTTTTGAATGTAGATTTTTTGAAAGGTTTTAAGGTCGAGCAATTAAAATTAAGCAAAATGAAACACGAACCTTGTATATGCTATAATGTAGGGTGGAAAATAATTAGTTTTATCTTTGTGAGGGCTTCACTACATAATTCGCAATGGTAACTTTTCGAAAGATAGCATACGACTGATATCTGCTTAAAAGTGATACTGATTTATTCTATATTAAATTTGTGTCGCCAGGTTTGAGGTTTTTCAAATAAACTCAGTGTAATATCTGTACCCCTATACTTACAGTTAGAGTAATATTAAAATACATAATCATTATATTGTTTAGCAAATTGTTTAATTATTTGTAAATTGATGCTCTTTTTATTCTATTATTTAAATCGGAAAATTAAGTAATTTTTAATTAAGGATAATAAATCACTTTATCTATGTAAATGAAGTTTTGTTCTAGCAATACATCCCGTTCAACGTTAGTAGCAGGAGCTAGGGTGTATAGTAGATAAATAAACTTTTAATTTTTCTTTCTGTATTTAAAAATTTATCTTATTTTTTTTCATTGAGTTATAATTTTTATATAGTTTTGTTTAATGGCGGTTCAACGATTAACCTATATTATTTCTGCTATTATCTGATATCATTGCAGAGGAACTAAAATTATTTAGGAAATATTGAGATAGTTTTAAAGAATATCATAATCACAAATATCAAGAAATTAGAAGAAATATGGCTGCTTATTTGTAGCAAACAAATGTTTTTGTAGCATTTGTTTATAACAAATAAAACCATTTACTTTATCTTTAGATATTAAAATCGTAGATTAAATGAAAAAGACACTTTATTTGTTGCCTTTATATAGTTGAAGTTCAAGGATCATGAACCGAAACACATACTCGCACAGTAAAATGAGAATCCAATATTTTGTATACCATAAATAGATTTAGAAAAATATCCATTTATAGTTTATTAGAATTTTGCTTGATTCCCGAACAATAAATAAAAATTTAAAATTATTAATATTTTCTAGAATTTCCTTTTATGACGTAATTTATACCGAGAAATTTATTAAGCTTCAATCCGTTTATAATTTGTATATATGTAATACCTGAATGTTTATCGAAATTCTGACTTTTATTTAAAAACAACGGGCTCCGCCCCTAAGCGCTTGCGTGCTACGGAGCCTATTGGATTTCTTTCTTAATCTAACAATGAAAAGACTGCTTATGATACCCAGTGGCTATCATATAAGCTTCTATACATTTTTGCCACATTACGCTGCTTTGCAGCTTTCTTTATAACATAAATTATTGTATAAAACATATTGATAGTTTGTACCTTGGAGTAATATCGTGCCGAGAAGGACCAACGAAAGTGTGTTATTGTTGCAGAAATTTGTGGTTCACGCACTCTATCCATAAAGTAACTCAAGCACAACTTCTAGCCAATAATAATTCAAATGAGTTTGTAGACCAAGTTATGGCCCTATCTTCCGCTGATTTAAAGTATAAGTTCTGTTCGACTTGTAACAATTCAATTAAAAACTGAAAAATCCTACGTTTATGTCTTAACAATGGATTGGATTTTCCACAGTGCCTCTGAAGTTGCAGACTTAACTAAGCTCGTGCCTCGAGCACGCCATATTTTCCAAAAGATTTGGCCAGTTTATGGAGTCCACGGGCAGTTTTGGACTAAAGGGAGTGTTGTTAACGATCCTGTACTAGTAGATGACACGATCAGTGCTTTGCCTCGAATGCCTCATCAAGACGACGTTTTACATATTCGACTTGCTCTTCAAATGCATGTCGCACATAACTATACAGCATGCATTATTCGACCTAATAAAATTCTGGCCGCAGCAATAATCCTGTCAGAGACTCCTTTTTATCAAGAGTATGGTTTACAAATTTCACCACAATGGCTTACACAGGTAGAGGAAATGTTAGGTCAGCTCGAAAATAACAGGAAAGGTGACTTACAAATGGAAGAAAGAGATGCCAACCATGAAGATAGCACTATTTATTTCAATCCTGAAATGGAAAAAGGAATTTGCCTCACTCTAGCTCAGGGAAATCAACCGGTGTCGATTCTCTTCGATAATGGATCGCCTTGTCTAGCTTTTCCACAAATATTTGGTTGATCGTGACTCAAACCAGTTCACAATGTAAAAGAACTCAGCCGATCGAATCTGGTAAAATCGATTGCTCGTCGCTACGACAGACGAGCTGCTGAAAATGCTGACTTTGTGCTTTTTTTGGCTAAGATTTTGGAGATTCAACGAATCGTTAGCAACCGATCATAATGTTTGAGAAAACGAAGCAATAATGATCAGTCCGCAATCACGGCTCAGCAAATCACACTCAGTGAATTTGTAGATAATCTCGTCTAAGATGATAATGCCTACCGAGTATTGCAAGGTTTCCGCAGCTCGAGCCATCATTGGTGTCAAGAAGGATTTAAAGTGCATACCATAGTCCGTCAGTTCGGTTTGCCTAACCTTTTCATAACTATTAGCACAGCCGAGTGCAAATGGCTAGACCTAATAGTTATTTTAAAAGACGTGTTAGATAAGGAAACTATCACAATTGCACAAGCAGAACAAATGCAAAGCAATGATCGAGCTGTTCTAATTCAACGAGACCCGATAACATGTTCGCGTGATTTTAACAACTCTGATTTAACGTTCTGATGAAGACATTCAATTGACCTCTAGGTTCTTTTGGAAATCGAAAACTAGCGCATTATTATTGCAGGGTCGAGTTTCAGCACCGAGAAAGTCCGCACGTTGAAATGATCTTATTATTGAATATAAAAATATCAAACTATCGTACTTCATCATTGCAGTTCAATACTCAATCACATGAGTGAAAAGCGATTGTAAAATAGTGCCCCAAGACTATCTATTTAAATAAAATAAAAAAATCTGAAAACTAAACACTTTGTTACTTTTTTCGTTTTTGAATTTACTACGAGAAAAGCTGCCCAGACCATTTTTGTTTACAGTATTATTACAGCAATATATCAGTTTACGCGAAAAATTTGTTGCACAGTATGTTGCGTTAAATACTACAGCGATATTAATTTTATTATATTATTACATAAACTTATTATTTTATTTTATTATTTAGACAATCAGTAATCTGTAGTAAGTAAAGACGATGATATAAACTGCTCTACTTTATAATGTAAGTAATATAATTTAATAAAAATCACTTCATGCAAAGTATTACTGAAGCATAAAAAATTGTTGTATTGTGTGTACAATCACATTTAAAATTTGAATTGCTATAATTCGCGAACCCAACCAGCTTTCGACATAATCATTACATCTTTAGGTTATTCTTAACAGCATCTATATACATACCAAAATTCAAGTAGCTAGCTTTTGTAGTTTTTGCAATGAGAAAGGACACGGACGGAGGTAATTTTCTGATTGAAGACTCCGATTTAAAATCTCTGCAGCTTCCAAATGATTCATTTACGTTGGTCGAAGTCTCAGTTGGTTTTGATATCGCTTCAGCTGACCTTTAAAAAATTCCTAACATAAACTGATTGGTTGATACTTCACTATGGTTTTTGGGAACAACAAAAAAGTTATGTTTTGGGTCGCCAGTCATGCAAAATTTTACTAGGTGATTTATTGCTGATTTATTTAGTGCACTCGTGTGACGTAAATGCAGTCCCAGTGTCACTGACTATTGAATTTAGTAGTCCTTGTATGTTGTAAAAATGCATGTTAGCGTTCGAATCATAGATTTCGATGTAATATCAGCTACCTTAATTACGTATGGATATATAGAAAAACTATCCACACAAACTAACCACATATAGTTAAGGAACGGTCTTGCAAAATCAATATGGATGCGTTTCCATGGTTTTCGTAAGGCTGCTAAATTGCTTTGGCGGGTTAGGGCTACTTCTTAACAACGTTTGCATAATTTAACAGGAGACTCAATTTCTTCTTCACCCGGGCCAGTTGGTTCATCCTCACAACACTCTAATGCCCTACATGGATCATTTTGAATACCTTATTTAGCATACTATTATGCACTACTACTCTTGTGTAAATTCAGTATACAATAACCAAACATTATTAAAACATGTAAGTGCATTTTTTCTTACCTTAAAAGACTGTAAATCCCTGTCCATCGTGTTTGGCCATTTCTTGTAAAGTTTAAAGCTTTTGACAATTTATGGCACTTCCTGATTTCTTCACTAATTTTCTGACTATCAATTGGAAAATTGGACAAATGCTCTTCATAAATCTCATCGACTTCCAACGCACATTCCTGTTCACGATCAAATTCTTCGTCAGGCCCTACTGGCAAACGTGAGATTGCATCAGCATTACAATGTTTTGACGACCATACAAGAACTAGTGGTATTTACGACAACCAAATACTATTGAAAGGTTTCATTCTCGATTTGGATGTATCTGTGTTGATGTTCATTCAGTGTCTTTGACCCAAATACAAATTAGAGCTTGGAACCATCTGAATAAATGTACGATAATACTGCCCCTATTTCGTAATTAGACGCACCAGTCACCAGAACTATTGAATAATCTGGGCGATAACAAACCAACACAACAGTGTCCAATAGACATTTTTTAATTGTTTGAAATGCATTGTCTGGTCTTTATTGTCCGCTCAAAAATTATATCATTTCTCCTCAGCTCATTTAGTGAAACTGCAATTTGATAAATTTTTTTAATGAAGCGATTATAGTAGTTCTCTTTACCCAAAAATGCGCCAAAATCTTTCGGGTCCTTTGGTCTTGGCATATCTCTAAATTCTATGAAACGAGAGTCAGACAGACGGATGTCACTTTCATCCAAAATGTATCCAAGATACTGGACTTTACGCTGGAAAAATTTACATTGTAAACAGTTACACCAAAGGTTAGCGTCAGCTACCATTTTCCAATTTTTTATGTGTTCTTCGTCAGTTCGGCTTGTATGTCGTAACAAGATACAAATTTGCAATCAACTGCTCCACAAATCGTAAACCTCTGATCACCTTGGAGATGCTGGAACAATTCTTCCACTATAGAGATCGGATACTGCTCAACTTTCAAATGTGGATTCACAGTTACTTTAAAATAGCCACGAATTCCAATTTTGTTTTGCGGTTAGTTCAATCTAACGATGGATGTTGTCCGCAGTTGCTTATTTACATATCTATCACAAAATTTAATATCAATATTTAACTTTCCACGAATTGGTACTTTGACATCACCATAACCTTTCAAAATTGTTGAGTTTGGACTCAACTTTGGCTTTTCCAGTTCAGCATATCCATGATCACCCACTAGTAAAGCGATTGCATCCTTATCGACTAAAAATTTCGAAATTTTCTTGCTAATTTCTATCAACAAAAAGATTTGTTTACCAGCATGCTTAATTGACATGCTTCTTAGTTGTACCCTTTGAACTAAGGACTTATAAACCCTTCTTGAAACTTTCAACATTTCCGTCTGTAAAGAAGTACTCAAGTTAAGTTGGACCGTTGGGATAACAACGCTGTTAACCGTATCGGACAGGATAGTTGTTTGTTCATTTAAAATCTTGACATCATCTGATCCTAGTGATCCTAGATGCTCAAATAAATTAATTCTGAACGAGTTCTCAAACGATGGACTTCGATGTTAATTTCGTGAATTACTACTATCTTGACGATCGTCTCTATTACCTTTTTGTTGACTCTGAGGCAATGAAAGGTTTTTGTCAATGGACGCAATGTTTCCTGTTTTACCACACCGATAATAGTTAGTCGTACGAAATTCATAGTTTTCTTGTTAATGGTGACTGAAACAACCAGGACACGATTGATATTTTGGACGTGATTGGGTACTATGAGGCCTGTATTGTGAGCTCGTCAAAAATACTAATTTACAAAAATTTGCTTATTTCTTTTTTATTCCATGCATGTTTATATTGCTCACACCTTAATAGTAAAGTACCGATGTAACCCACGGAATTGTGGAAAAATGTCGCTACTAATATATGTTGAAACTTTTGGTAATTAATCTTTCTTTCATTGCGGGGAGTACCACCTTATACTAATTTGCAAATATGAAATCCTTTGTTATTAACCCGGTAATCATATCTAGACCTCATTATGCCACCTGAAACCCATATTTCCTATAAACGTATTGCTAGCTACATAATGTTGCTGAAGAAACTAACTTAAACTTTAGAACTCCTGGGAATCGTAGGCTTTATCCAAAAATGTTTGCTGCGCTGATAATACTTCCATTCATGTGTAAAAGAACATTGGCTAACATACATTTTTTAATTATATCGGAAATATCTGGCACTTTTTCAGACTTAATTTTAATTTAGCAGGCTGTATCCATATTAGGCTGTTTTGGTTTAAGTCAAAATAAACTAGGTAGGATTTTCATTGGGTGCCTTTCACTTTGCGTTCCATTAGTCGTGCAAACCTCGTTAAGGCTTTACAAAATCTCAACGACATAACATTAAATTGCAACAGCTCAATTACGCTCGGCCTTCTCTTGATATTTGTTTTGAATTTTCTTGCTTATTAATCATTTTAGAGATCTAATGTTGAAAAAAAACAAGCACTTGACATTTTATCGAGCTTATCGTCGATTTTGGATATAGTGAGGAGTTTTTTTTCTTAGTAACTCGGTTTGCGGTAATCAAAACAAATTATCATGTTTCTGTGTGGTTTCAAGACCAATACCACTGGCCAACTCCACGAATTCCTTATGATTCGATGACTCCAGTTTTTTTGCAAGTTCGAAACTACTAAATCCACTCGCTCTTATTTTGCTACTTAAAACCTTCTTCGTACTTGACTAATTGCTATCTTAGTTCCAGCATCGATTTAGGGTTTTTCCACCTTCATCCTTAAATTTCTTCTTAAATTACTCCTGAAAATAGACATTAACCGTTAAAACAATTGATAGCCAGAACTTGTCTGTGTCTATAATTATTTCATAAGATACCTATATATCCATAAGATATATTACTTCTGCTTGTCGATTCTAATAAACTGAATATCATGTTTGCTTTTAGTGATCATTTATACCTTTTCACATTAACCGATTAATGTTCTCTTTTTGATGGTTTTCACGTTGTCTAAGAGATTTAAACGCCTAAACAATCCTTCTATGTAAAGCAGACACTTGTTTATATTATCCAAACGAGCAAGTATTATATGACTGACTATATGTAATCGTCGTTGAGTATTCCGTGACCAGTATCCAATACGAAGCCATTCGGCCTCATAAAGTTCATTCCAATATTGCTTATATTTAAGTTTTTCATCTTTTGCACTTTATCAATGCATCTCTGGTTGCTGTACGTAACTTTAAAACATGTTTAGCTATTGCTCCAAGTATCAGGGTAACAACGCACTTTTTTACTTTGTGTTAGAATCTGGAAAAGATAATTATTTCTTGTATTTTAATTGTTTGGACGGGGAGTTAACTTTTTTATTTAACTTTCGTCAAATGAGAATCCTTATTGTTTTCTTAGTTAGTGATATTCTGCCAGAACTTTACAATTGAAGTTTTATGGGTGCTTGTTCGCTTTTAAAGGTTTGTAAATTTATAAGGCATATGTCGGTGAATATTTGACTGTTCAGTAGATTTCAATGTGGAAACAGTATATACCAAATTTTAAATGAAGTGTGTCTCAGTATATATATATATATATATATATATATATATATATATATATATATATATATATATATATATATATATATTTATTTATATATATACATATATATATATATATATATATATATAAATATATATATATATATATATATATATATATATATATATATATATATATATATATATATATATATATATATATATTATATATATATATATATATATATATATATATATATATATATATATATATATATATATATATATATATATATATATATAAAGCAATGATAAAAACCATTAAAAACATTTCCAAATATATTTTGTAAATATTCTGATTTCCATATTGTTGTCCTTCTATTAAAATAAATGTTAAATTTCAATCGTAAAATTTAATTCATTATAATTCTTATCTTTTCAGAGTGTTATCATTTAATGAAAAATTTAGTCATTAATGATATCAATTTAAGGCACTTAATTTAATTCATTTCCAAATATGTTGTAAAACTGTTCATTCTAAATTTTAATATTACAAAAATTTGAAATTAAACTGACTTAGACTTTAATGGTTTTTCAAGGACAATTTCTACAATTGCTTTAGTCTTTCAATACGACTATCGATAATCCACTTTTAAACCAAAGACACACCTCTTGGATTTTTACTTTGCCTTCGGTAGTAAAACATAATTTATTTAATCTAGAGGTGATTTCCAAAATGTATTCTGGTTTCAATCTAACAATTGAGAAGGATACATTTTTACTAATTGCTACGGATAACAGGTGACTTGCATAATATTTAGGTTCGGCGTGTGAACATTTTAATTATTTTTTAATTATTATATTGGTAAATTAAGCAATATCCATAGAACTTCATCACATTAACTCGATGTGCTTTCCCATGGCATAAGGATAGATTTTAACACTCTTTAAAAATCTAGCATTCCGTTTGGATTAACAGTTGTGTATTGCAACACCTAAAAAATTTATTGGGTTTAAAAAATAATTTAGATTTAATCTGCAAACCTTTAGCAATTGTAATTTTCAATTATATTCTAAATCAAGTATATTAATGTTTTAGCAGCAATTGGTGTGTTTGCTCCTTTAAATTTTATTCGCCTACCGATGATCAAAGCGAAGAAGTTAATTAACTGAATGCTGCTTTGGAACTAATATTTTATATTATTGCAATATTTGGTTTATATTTAAATTAAAGTACATTATAATATATTAATTATACTAATAAAAATTTGGTTGACATCAAACTATTGTTAAAAAAATTACTTTTATACGCTATAAATGCAATATTGCATTCATACATTATAAATGCAATATTACAAATTTAATTTAATTATGTAAGGGGAATGAACTAGTCCCAATTGTTTTAATTTGTTTAATTTACCGATGAAACATTCTGCCGGGGCTATAAATTTGTATTACCGGGTAAATTGGGTTTGCCTTATATGTCTTGTTCTGGTCGTAAATTGAGCCTAGTATTGCTAGTTGGCGTTTAAAATAAAATATTGCAAAGAAGATGATCAACATTCCTATGGCTGCATATAAGGAAATGGTTTAGTGGTAGACGTTATGTTGATTCATTTTTGCTGGGAGTTTGTCTTGCCTATGGTGTTGTGTGATGTGTTGATGGCGATAATATGAAACTTTGCATCTCTTAATATATAACCTGTTTCTATTCCAGGTCCCAAAAAATTGTGAGTATTGACCTCGGACCCACATATAATATTGACGGATGTTTTTATGGGTGCTACATATTTCCACTGATTGGAATCGTGAAGCTCAATTCAATGATTCGTTGAATTTATAATTCTGGTTTTGCATATTTTGTCAAGTTTCCTTTTTTTTTTGGAAGATGCTACCCCAAATTACCGTTTGGTCATCATGGTTTTGAAGATTGAGGATATCTCACATAGAAAATGCGATAATTGCAACCTTTGGCAATGGTTTATCTCTTCTGTATGTAATAACACCTGTCGAATCTCCCAGACCTCGTTCATGCCGTCGTCTTTCATTATTGATTAGTAAGGGTTCATTGTATGCTATTAAGTTGCTAAATTGACACTCTAATAGGTAAATCATTACAAGCTGCTCTTAATTCTAGTTGCGCCTGGTAAAAAGCCTTTATTTCTTCCAAATAGCTCGTAATTTTGTAATATATTACTTAAGTGCATTGCATAGCTACCATTCTTATTTTACATAGATCTTTAAAGTATATGCCTTCCAATAGATTAGAAGGAGTAATAGAAGGGGTAATAGCAAATTAAGAGTATCACTAATGCAAGATGATTTACTTTAGATACATTCTTTGCTTGCCTGTGAGGCTGCTTTCTTAGGTTTTGGTTGTTTTATACGGGAGTCCTTGCCCCATAGACTGCATATTATTGTTCCTTTGCGTGTTTGTTCTTTCCGGTACAGTCTCGTCTAGATTTTGTTGGGTTGGTATGTATTGAGTAACAGTTGTATCTTTAACTACTGTTAGAAAAGGGTCATCCTTCTGGTTAATGCGATCCTTCGGCTCACTTGGTATGGGTAAGTGACATATTTTAGTGCTATTAATTTTAGTGCTATTAATCGTTGACAGATTTTGGTAAGCAAGTTCCATCTTGTAATGGTGTGGATACATTCAATATCAGGTTGAAGCGATGATATATGATGGTTCTTTCTATCAGAAACTCTGCGACTTAAAAATTCGACTTCCTCTGAGTTATTTAATAGAATTTATTTATGCTAGAAGTGTTGAGAGCTCCTCAAAGGTTAATGTATGAGTTTCAATTACTTTGCGGAACTGCTGTTTTGTTGACTTGACTCCGAATTTTCATACTCTTCCAAAATGAGGAATTCCCGGCGGTACAAAATGCCACTTAGTTCCCAACTGTGCTGTTTTACCCTTAATTATCGCCTTTTATTGCTTTGCCTGTCTGCAGTTAAGAAAGCATCTGATCATATATATAGTTTGGCAAATTATGTTCTTGTAGTTTATTATCCATTTTTAGGATCAATTGATGCAAGCCGTACAATTTATGTTTAACAGTTTCGAGTGTACCGTTATTGGCTGTAATCAAATAACACTAATAATTATCACTCTTTTCTATCAAAGAATTTGCATTGTCGCTGGCGGAGAATCACTGCCCATTAGAACTGGATATGTTTCGCTGATTCCACTTCCATATATTACAGAGTGCATTCATTGCACTTAGACCAATATTCTTAAGATGATATCTTAGAGCAATATGGCCTCTGAGGAAGTCACTTAGTAGCCTAAAGGTGAAAGTCACCTAGACAAAGGTGAAATAAACCTCTTCGCCTGACGTAGTCCTGGATTTATGCGCCCAAAAGAAGATCTTTCAATGTCTTCCCACGTTTTGTTGCTGTTCTAAGGTATGCCTTAGTGATACCACAGAAGAGTTCTTACCCAATATTTCGAGAACCCAAACCCACCCGGATAAGGCCATCTGCAACCTTGTTTTCTCCGATTCCAGTTTGTTTTGGCACCCACATAAAACCTTATTTGTGGTCACCAGAAATAACCTTATTTGTGCCTTATTTGTTACCTTATTTGTGGTCACCAGTTTTTTTAACTGCGTTAAGACAATCTCACACCAGTTTTGATTCAATGATGTGGGACTCATAGCACGAAGTTCTATGCCATGCATTTTTGCTTGGAAAACAGTAGCATTGGATAAGAAGGACTTGGAAAGATCATTTTCACTAATGAATATTCCTACTCAAGCTCCGTCTACTGTTTTGGAACCTTCTGTGCGCCATAATATGGATCTAGCTTGCCTTATCTGGAAACAAAATATACAAGTGCTTATCGAAATCCAGTTTGGCTGGCATACTGTTGGAAAGCATCCTAATATATTGGTTTGCATGAAACTCTTGAAGGATTTACAAGTGGTCAACCATATTGCCTATGGTTGAAAAATTTCTTCTGCTTGCATCCTCGAGGCCATAATTTCAGCTTCTTTTTTGACATAATTACAGCTTCTTTTTTGACATGCAAATGCAATAAAAACAGTCCTAGAAGCATCTCCATTGCATCATTCGGGCAAGTTCTCATTGCATCCGTAATACCAAGGCAAGCCAAACGTTGAACCTTATTTAGTATATGTTTTCTTTCAGTTTTAGGCCACCACACTATTAAAGCGTATATGACCATGGGTCTGAGGATTGTTAAAAATGACTAATAGATCATTTTTGGTTGTAAACCCCAGCTTCATTCATAGAGCTTCTGACAGGTCCAAAGTTTTTTTCAGTTTAATTTTTGATTCAGAATGACTCCTAGATATTTAACCTCGCTCGAAATATTTACAGTAACATCATTTAACGAGAAAGCTCTAAGCGTAGGCCTTCTCTTCTAGATTTCTAATCCCTATTGGTTAGCTATTTCCTTTTGGGCTTTATTTGATTTCTGGAATACTTTGCCATGCTGTTTGTTGAATATCTTTAATGAACTTTTCTACTTTTATGTCCAGTTGATCCTTAGTTTTTAAAGGAACTTTCAAAGGTATTCTTTGTTCAAGGTGTACTTAGAAACTTTCCTAGTCCGTATGGTTGTTGGTTAACACTGGATTATTCCCTTTTTGGATGATATACTCGCTTATAGAGTTAGAACTATTTGAGAATCATCTGCGCTCATATCTTGGCTTTCTTCGATTTTCCTAAAATTATTAGAAGTATTTCTGGTTATAAAAAAATCGATCAGGTCAGGTATTTTTCTTGGGTCAGTTGGTCAATATGTTGGTTTTCCTGTTGAAATGGATCCACATCCATTTACTTTAATGGCAATCAGTAATTCTTTTCCTTTAGTTGTAGTTAATTTTGAGCCCCACTAAGTATTCTTTACATTGAAATCGCCACCTATTATGAACCTTTTTCCCAGACGTTTGAAAAACTCTGAGTATTGTTTGTTTTTAATGGAATGTCTTGGTGGACAGTACAATTCTGCAACAACAATAGGAAAGTTATATAAACAACTGTGGTCGGAATTTCTTCTTTTTTATACTTTGATTCTTCAAAATGTTGGATATTTTTTTTATGATAATTGCACTTCCTCCTCTGGCTGAATTATCTGGATGAATAGTGTGATATACGCAATAGCCTTTAAATGTTATGTGGGATTGCTTTGTAAAATGTGTTTCCAAAATAAGACACTCATCAATATTCTCAATGTCAAGGACTGCTTGTAGTTCTTGCTGATGCCGAAGCAAACCATTAGCATTCCATTACATGATTTTCATTGTGCTGTTCATTTATGTATGGGTTCCCAAAGCTTTATCTTCCAATATTTGTAGCCTTTCATCAAATTTTGTTAGTTTCATGGGAATATCTTGTAATGTTTGATTGATGTCCACATTTTGCGATTTTTGCTGAGGTTTATTGAGTACCCCCCTCGTTGCGTCGGCATATATAACACCTTCAGTTCTAAGCTGGCAGCCATATGGTTGCCTAGTTTCTAGTTTTGTCTGCCTCTCGTGTCGATTTGCCTGACCATGCATTTTTCCTTTGCAACAATACATCCTCGATGTAAATGTCCATCTAAATGTAAACACTTTAGATGAACTTGTGGATTGTCACATTCTCCAGTTAAATGGTGTCCGGCACATTTAACACACTTTGGAAGTTTACCACAATATTTTTGCGTGGGTCCATATGCTTGACATCTTTTGCATTTCGGAATTAGTTCAGATTCTCTAAGTGGTTGAATTTCCACTTTGCAACCCAATAAACTGGGGATCTTATAAATGTTATATTTTCGTCACAGCTGAATGTTAATACAAACATGTCTAGCTTCTTTTTATTTCTCCAGCTAATTTTGTTCATTACGCTGATTATTTTAAATTGTTTTGATGAGAATTCATCTTTAATTTGTTCTGTGCTACATGTATGATGCAAGTTCCTTGATCTAGTGATTGAAAAAATTTCAAAAAATTCTAACCACTTTTTAACAATATAGTTCATTAAGTTTACGGTGCGGCAGAAAAAAAAATATTTTGCAGTTTTAGACGTAAAACGCTTAACAAACATAAGAATTACATAATTGAAATTATGATAACAATTGTTATAACTTGAAAAGGTCTTAATTTAAAGAATTTATGAGGGTTATAAGGTAAAACTAATGAGTATAAAGCCAAATGTCACGTTGTCTTAGACAACGTAAGTTAACTATATATATAGTAGCCAAGAGAATTGTGATTTAAAATAGTATTTGTGTGAACTATTTTTTTTTTTTGTAATATTGATACAAATTAAAATCTCTATTAGAAAAAACTCACAACGTTAACTGCCATAACTACTTGTAGCTATACAAAAATAATCAAACTTGCTTAATAAAAAGGCATTATTATAGCATACTATATAAAAAAGTTTTATACTATATAAAAAGTTCATTAATCCCAATCCTCTGAGGGTTTTAAAATAAAGTCTATAACATGATTTATTTATTTTCAATGATGATTTTCCACACCTAAAACAAATAATACTCTCCATATGTGTTCTTCCCGTGGTGCGTGGCAAATGCAACATATTTCTATCGTAAACACTTCTACTTATTCAAATTTATATGCGCTTTACATTGAAATATCGGAAACAATATACCGGAAGTAGAAATTACAACATATTTAAGGGAAAACAATTATCATCTGTTTACAATAAATTAACAATAGTGTATTTATATTAGGGTGCCATCACATAATTCCATATCCTCTCTCGTTATTTGTATATGCACGCGTAAACATTTTAACAATATTAATCGAGGTAAAACGATATATTTGATCCTTTTTGTTATTTTAACACAAATTTTACAACATATTGTATGTTAATTTATATAATTAAATCATTTACATAGATGATTTATGTGGCCAACCCTTAGATTGGTGACCCCAAACAAAATATGTTTTAGTTTATAATTATGATTTGCTTCTGACATGTTAAATAGTAATCAAACAATTATTGTTAAATTTAATTGAGGGGGAAATTAAATTAATTTGCATTTTACATTATATATAGAGAAACGCATAATATGATGTTAACAATGCAAGAACATATGGCATACATTTATGATTTGTATTATGCTTGAACCTTTGTAGAAGAGTTTTAAATAAATAATTTAATCAGAGTAATAAATAGTTTTTAATGTTAACTTTAATTGATAAATAAACACTATAAAAGTGGTGAAACTGGTGCTTGTTGTAATTAAAAGATGCAAAGCTATGATGAAATAATTGTCTTTAAGGTTTGACATAATTGACAGTTTACGAATACCATTTAAAGGTTATATGAGGTTAATAACACGCACAGTTAATGAGAAGTGGCCACTTTACATTTTTGAAATTAAACCTTTGGCTTGGACTTTCCTTTTGCACTGTACTTACACTTTGGTCGAGATTTCAGTTACTGGAAAGAATGGATAATAACCGCAACTACTGTCAAATATCTTGCGATTGCTTTGTTTAGAGAATGCTTCGATGCAAAGCGGTTAAGTCTTAAGGGGATTATGTAAATATGCATATCGGGCCTTAAAACAACATTTGATGTATGTAAAAATAGTTATCCACCTCTCGAATGTAAAATGATATAAAAAGCCATTGTATTGCTCGTTTTAGCAGGGATTCAACCACAATCCTTCTTACAATTTTAGTTTATGTGTTGCACCCCGATAGTCATACTGAAAACTCTTTAAATATGAGAACATTATATTTTAGGGCTTACAATCATGGTAAGAAACGTTGCTGTTTACTATACTTGTAACAGGCGTGCGGTTAGCTATAAGTTTAAACGAATTGCACTAAAGATATCCGTTTCGTATACGACAACTCTCTATGACCCTTGTATTCTCTAGCATTATTCTCTAAAATCAATTGCTGCTAAAGTAAAAACAAATATAGGTTGAACACGATGAGACAAAATAACTCCAATTTTCAGGTGGCCATCCTCACTCGTATCTGGTAGAATTATAAATACCTTTCTTGTATTGAACGGATGGATTTTTAACGGTAGAAATTCAGAATTGTTTACATGAGTAAGTTCAAATAATTGAGGCCTATACCATGGAGCGAACGATAGTATATAATTAACTAAAAAGCAGGGTAGTTAAGACCAAGTACGAATCTGACTATTTTCTTATAGATATTCAAGTTTAATTTGGATTCCGGCTATTTTCTTCTGGTCGGTATTACTTCCATTTTTATTGTTGATCTTTAGATTTTGAGTCATCTTGATCTAGGTATTTGGTTCATCATTCTTATGTATGATTAACTTTGCTGGGAGTGTGAGTGATGAAAAAAATCTGTATAAGTAATATTTTAGCAAGCTTTATTTTCGATCAGGCATTTATTGGATCAAATTTTTTGAAAAATTAGTCTTCCATATAGGTACCTTATTTCTGTGCAGTTGTATGTTTTTCAAAAAAAAATCATCTAGCATCAAACGAGTAATGAAATCTAAATGTAGGGCTTACTAGACAGTTTCAGCGTTTAAGTGACTTTGCCGCATTTAACTGATGAGATAATAAATGTAAGCCTTCTTATTAAAATATTTATTAAGGTTATACGTTTAGCGAACATTTAACTTTACTGATTTTTGACCGTTTATCAATCTTTTTTTCACTTTCACTACCTTTAAAAGTCAGAGCTCAAATAACAAACTCTACCATCAATACTAAGTACGTTATGTTTCAATTATTATAGCCAGGTTCTAAGTAGATGCCTTATTATATAAATAGCTTCAATGCACTAAAACTTTAAAAGTGAATTTGTATATCATGATAATATATATATACTTTATTGGTAGACCTTTTGCTGCCAACTGCACCTTTACGGCAGCCTTTAGTGCTGCCTCCATCGTTAAATTGGTTTGTACCACAAGGATGGCAAATTTTAGTAATGGTTATACCTCCAGCTTTGGCTGCTAGGCCGTTTCAAGATACTGTCAAAATCTACCCCTAAAATGTCCAAATACGACATTTAACCTTATATTGCAAATTGCTTATATATCCATACGCGTTTATTTGTTTCAGCTTTGCTCAAGAATTTTTTAAGGTGAAGAGCAAACATCTTACTTCCCAATCATCATCAATCATCATATCATTTGGGTGTGCTGCTTGAATTCATATTATTCATATATTCTGCATTATTATGAACTTGCTTGTTACTTTCTCAAATCTCATAAAATAACAGGAACCAAACGTAAATCAAGTAACGAATGCGTAAATCAGGTAACAAAATATTTGAATTTCAATTAGAGTGTTAACTTGAGAAAATGTTGTAGAATGGCATTTAGAACGAGACAAAGAAATGATTATCAAGAATTAAGTGTTAAATAACTATGAATTAAAGTGCATTTGAAAAAATTTGATAATAATTGTAAGAATAGATTAAATGTGATCAAAAGAGTGAGCAAACTGAAATGAGGGCTCATCTTAGAGTGACAGATATGATGCAAAAGGCGCTAGTGTCTTCCAAAATTACGGAATATGGTAATTGGTCAAAGACTGTATTTGAGAAATTGCTGAATGTCGAGAATATGTGTAGTAGAGTGCAACAATATCTGTGCGATCTCTTTCTGATGTTCAAAAGAAATCTTATTTTTACAACTAAAGTGACAAGCTTCCAGTGCCATTCACTCTTTGATCTTAATTATTTTTTTAAAGTTGGTTAAACACCTCATACTAGATTTTCCATATTTTTCTTTGTTCTGACGCATAGCCGAGTTGCGGAAGGCTTCGAAAATTCTTATCCAAATTTTCATTGTTTCCATCAACCTCCCTTGTGCGTTCAGCCATATTTGTTGTATTGACTTGTTAGTTCGTAATATTTGTAACGCGCACTTAAATTTTGACACTATACAGATTTTAACGTACCTTGAACATGTTGATTCAAATTTTTAAGGTTTATTTCAATTTTCCTTGCCATACTATCTGTTCCTGAACCTGATGAATTTACAACATAACTTGAGCAAGCATCGGAATCATCATAATCACTCATGCTAATGTCATATGCATAGTTTGGTAAGTATACATTTTTAATTGATCCAATTTAGTTTTAATCACACTCTCTCTAAAAATTTAAGATGATTAAGATGAAAAATTTATTTAAGATGATTCAACTTTTTTAACGGTTTAAACCGTATATATATATATATATATATATATATATATATATATATATATATATATATATATATATATATATATATATATATATATATATTTATATATATATATATATATATATATATATATATATATATATATATATATATATATATATATATATATATATATATATATATATATATATATATATATATATATAAATATATATATATATATATATATATATATATATATATATATATATATATATATATATATATATATATATATATATATATATATATATATATATATATATATATATATGATTTTATATATAGGTATATCGTTAAATATTTTGTATTATCATATTAATCCACGCGGATTGATTGTTTGTTAATCCTTCATAGATGATATATTTTATTCTTACCACAAAATGAAATGAAAACAATTTTTTTTCACTTTCATTTTTTATGTATTCTGAGCAACAAATTGCGATAAAAATTGAATTTTCCTTTTTTTTCCTTTACACCTCGCAATTTTTCAAACTTCATTGATTAATAATGAAACAATAAAATATAAAAAAAAAATATAAAATGAAAATAGAATGAAAATTGATGGCAATTCTGATTGAAAAGCTTCTCCAATTTATTTTGTATTCTCCTATGAACGAGTAATATACGTAAAAGAGAACGAGGGGATATGTTTTTTGTTAATGTGCGATGTTTGTCTTGTCAATGATACGATTTGTTGTTTTTTTTTTGTTGAGGTAAATGATAAATTCCATTTTGATCAAATTTTCAAATTTTTCCATTTATTAGCACATGTGGCTCGGTATTTAGGTTACTCTAACATATTTTTAAACACCGATTAATTGTTCTATGCGGATGTGGTAATTTTATAAAAAAACATTCTTGGATTTGGTTATCTCGTTTTATAAAATCGAGCCTAATTAAGTTACAGAAATCATCGGTGTCATGTGTTTAGATCAATGACTTTAGTATTATTCATTGTGCTAAATATGATTTCAATATAGCCTAATGTAAGATGAAGTATTTAGTTGATTTATGTTGTTACAATGATTATGTAAAAACAAAATACTAACATATATATATTTATAGAGGATTCGAAAAATTGTTTTTTATATCATGATTCAGCCAAATTATGAATGGTTATATTTTTTAACTGGCTTATCAAACATATACACACATAAAGCTAAAACAAGGGTATTGATTTTATATATGCTCTATAAATCACGTTAGTTTATGGTACGTTTTCAACCGCAAAACCCAAAAAAAGTTTGATCTTGACCTAGAAGTTCCAATATATATATATATATATATATATATATATATATATATATATATATATATATATATATATATATATATATATATATACATATATATATATATATATATATATATATATATATATATATATATATATATATATATATATAAATATATATATATATATATATATATATATATATATATATATATATATATATATATATATATATATATATGTATATATATATATATATATATATATATATATATATATATATATATATATATATATATGTATATATAATTATATATATATATATATATATATATATATATATATATATATATATATATATAATTATATATTTATATATATATATATATATATATATATATATATATATATATATATATATATATATATATATATATATATATATATATATATATATATACAAGACAAAATTGCTCCTTCCAAATACCACCCAATTGTGTTATGAACAATCTCGAAAGACATGCGCTTTTATCAGATTTTCAATATGGGTTTCGTAAAAATCGCTCTTCAGGTGATCTCATTACCTATTTAACTGATTTTTGGGACAAAAAAATTTATAAATACAGTCAAGTGTCGTACCTCCAGATATTTCAATAAAGCATTTGATCGAGTATGACATTAATGTCTGGTCACTAACTTCGGTCACTGAATCTTGATAGTTTCCTTATTCAGTGGATAGAGAGTTATTCAACGGGACAATTGATCAAGGTAGTATTAAATGTCATTTCATCTGACTGGTATAAATTCAATGCTAGTATATCGCAAGGTTCATCTTTATTGCCTATCTTATTTTTGATCTAAATCGATTATACTTTTACATATATCATTTAATCAATTAAAGTTCAAAGCTTATGTTTTTACACAAAAAAAAATTCAAAATTATGTTCCTTTCTGTTTCAAATTTTGTCTTCCTTTCATAGAATGTTGGGTTTTCAAGTGGTCTTTTTTGAAAAGATCATATATATTCAATATTGCAAAAAAGCTAGTCAGTATCTGGGTTTCATTATACACTGTAACTTTTATTTTACCAATACAAAAGTTCTTAAATTATACAAGGCCCATTTTAATGTTTATTATGTAAGGCCCAATTATGGAATTTAATTCGTTTGTTTGAAGTATAACTCCAAAATCTAATTCTTAATGTCTAGTAAGAATTCAAAATAGAGCTATTCATATGTTTTACGATAAAAATATTGCTTACCAATTGACTCCTTTGAACATCGATGCAAAGAAGGTGCTTTATCGTTTTTTACCAAATACCACTGCATACTCAAATTGAGAACAACAACAATCTTCTAAAATAGTCAAAATTTATAATATTCAATTTCAAAGGCACTGGCATCAAGTCAAGCTAATGACTTTTATAAGCTTTAATAGCTTGTGTGGTCTTTGATTAAATCAGAATCTGATCAAACTTAAAGCTTTAAGCTTTTCCAAATATTTAACCTAAAATATATGTGGTAGAAGGTAGATTTCAACTGATTTAAAAATTGTAAAAATAAATATTTTAAATCAGTAAGCAATTGGTCTGACTACATTACCAACAACCGCTGCATACTCAAACAGACAACAAAAACAATCTTCTAAAATAGACAAAATTTATAATATTTAATTTCAAAGGCACTGGCATCAAGTCAAGCTAATGACTTTTATAAGCTTTAATAAATTGTGTTATCTTTGATTTAATCAAAATCTGATCAAACTTAAAGTTTTAAGCTTTTCCCAATATTTAACCTAAAATATATGTAATAAAAGGTAGATTTTAATTTGCTTAAAAATTGTAAAAGGAAATATTTTAAATCAGTGAGCAAAATGGTCTGACTAAATTACCAACAACCACTTTATTGACAACAACAACAATCTTCCAAAAAAGTCAAAATTTATACTTTACAATTTCAAAGGCACTGGCATCAAGTCAACCTAAGGAATTTTATAAGCTTTAATAACTTGTGTTATCTTTGATTAAATCAGAATCTGATCAAACTTAAAGCTTTAAGCTTTTCCCAATATTTAACCTAAAATGTATGTGGTAGAAGGTAGATTTTAACTGATTTAAAAATTGTAAAAATAAATATTTTAAATCAGTGATAAATTGGTCTGACTACATTACCAACAACCTTTGCATACTCAAACTGACAACAACAACAATCTTCTAAAATAGTCAAAATTTATAATAGTCAATTTCAATGGCACTGGCATCAAGATAAGCTAATGACTTTTATAAGCTTTAATAGCTTGTGTGGTCTTTGATTAAATCAGAATCAAATCAAACTTAAAGCTTTGAGCTTTTCCCAATATTTAATCTAAAATATTTATGGTAGAAGGTAGATTTTAATTTACTTAAAAATTGTAAAAGGAAATATTTTAAATCAGTGAGCAAAATGGTCTGACCAAATTACCAACAACCACTTTATTGATAACAACAACAATCTTCTAAAATAGTCAAAATTTATACTTTTCAATTTCAAAGGCACTGGCATCAAGTGAAACCAATTAATTTAATAAGCTTTAATAATTTGTGTGGTCTTTGATTAAATCAGAATCTGATCAAACTTAAAGCTTTAACAATCTTTATTTCAAAGCCCCTCGCATGAAACTATTACTGTCCAAAATTCACAAAAGATGAAAAATCTCTAAAATTAAACTTTATCTCTATCACGTTTAAGTATACGCTGTTAATGACGCAGTTATTGGTGAGCCAGTCACATTTGATGACACATGTGGTTATATAAGAATAGCCAACAATCCTTAATAAACTTCATTCACAGAAAATCTAAAGATATATTTCCACCAAACCAACCGAATTGGAGCACCAAATTATTTTACTTAAAGTTGAAAGAGTTTTTGAATAATCTTAAATTGAAAAACTCTAGGTTGAAATTTAAACCATTATGCACAATTTAAAAAAAGAGGACTAATCCAATCTCACAAGGTGGTCATCTTTGACAAAAACGATAAATTTCAAAAGGAAAAGCATGTTTTTTAAATCATTTTGGCAAAATATGTTAATATTCTTGAAATCAAAATGGTAATTACCGTAGCAAACCCGGGATATAATCTGATAAAGCTATTATTAATACAGTCTGCGTTATGCTTGCGCATCCTTTTAATAAATAATTCTTGGCATTGGTTGTCTTCAGGTCTGCCATCAAGGGCATATTGTTACCTTTTGGGATAATATTTGAGTATACGTGTTGCCAAAATAAAATGATTTTTGTCACTATATAAATATTCGCTACGTAATATATTGAGATACAAACACTGATGAAAAAAATGACTTTTGGCTCAACAGTTTTATCGAATATCGAGTCTTATCGGTTAAGTACTCAACATTTTGACTTTACTTATCATATTATCAACAGTTGGTGGACCTGAAGCCACCCTTATCAAATATTGTAAATCTACTTTTCTATTAATAGACTTAACCAAAAACTAGCGCACCAAGCACCGATTTTAATAAATAATTTAAACATTTATACATTAATCACATTATAATCACATTATAATCAACTCAAATGTAACATTCGTTTTTCTAATAGTTGATATACGTAGTTGATTTCCAAGAAATCGGAAATAGTCTACGAGTATAAGAGAAAATAATTTATAGAGTTAATTTTAGAATTTAAGATTTTTACAAATGATAAAATTATCTAAATTTATTTTCTGTTGGTTTAACGTAAATATAAATAATCCTAATTGTATTCTTAAAAAATAATTTAGGAAATCTCTAACGATTACTATTTTTTGTTAGATAAACAAAAATGAAATATCTTAGACGGAAATTAATTTTGTTTGGGTCTGAGAAGGATTACAATAATATTTAGGATTTTTTTTTCCTAAAAAAATTATATATCAATCTGATCCATTATGATTCCTCAATTAATTTTTGCTTAAATATAATTGTGTTTTGACAGCATAATATTTTATATAAGTATTGTTTCTTACAAAATCATCCATGCAAATCCCATAAACTAACATAACATTACCTCCAATGACAATTGCACGGTGAAGCTCTTAATTTACTAAACTATTTAATTATAACAGATGCAATCTCCTTCAAAGCATAAAAAATATTGTATATGCATTGATCAATTACAGATTTAAGTCTTACATGCTAAACGAGGACTTATGGTATTAGATAAGCACAGGTAACTATACCAGATGAAAGTTTTGTATGGCTGAAGTTTACACAAGTAAATTCATACTACGCAAATTAATGCAACCGACATCTAACTTACCGCACGAAAAAAAGATGTACAAAATATATAATCGCTTTTTTGTCCTTTTCTTTTCATTTTGCACACGATTAATCTATTATATAAAAAATAAACAAAAATTTTCATGTTTTTCAAATGGTTGTCCCAAAAAATATTCGTTTTATATGTACATCTTTTCTTGATGCAAAATGTTCATCTGGTATACTTATCTATGGTATTTCTACATGAAGAGATTACTGGCAAGATTATAACGGTTTCTTTAAAAAGCAATAAAATGCACTTAAATTGATTTTTTAAAACGTTTAACTCTAATAGTACAGCACCTGTTTTTGGGCTTAAATTGGAATCATCAAACAGCTGATTATCCTTAAATGTTTTTATTACTTTTGGAATTTTGTAGTTTAAACATTTCTATAAAAAATTTTTGTCTGAATATGGTTTAAGCATTTAATGACATTGTGCTGGTTTTGGCGTCATCTATGAAAAGATGTTTGGCTGACTAAGGGGATGTAAAGCGATTAATTCTTGAGGTTCTAACTCAGGTTTTGGCCTCTCATTTCTTAATCCTACTTGCTACGTTCACGTCGTGTCGGTGATAACTCCAGCAACCTAGTAGAATCATGTGGTGAGAATTTTTTGAGGAAGCTGGTTCGGAGCTGAAGCCAGATGGGATCCGTAAGTCATTTGCAAACAATGCATTTAAAAATTTTGTGATGTTAAGTTCCAGAAGCGTCTATTCTCATATTGAGCGACTGTTTGAGCAGCGTCTGTACCTCAGAATATGCGGCTGCCTTAACACTTGGCAATAAATATAAAATGCATGTGCTGTCTTGTACATCGCGGTATAAATTTTTCCAAAGGAAAGGAGAAGAAAACTTAAAAAAATATCACAAAACAAAGTAATATGGCTACAACAAATAATGAAATTACTACCCCAGAAGGTATACTGGAAATAGTTAATCAACCCTTTTCTACTGAAAAGGTCGGCTCCATGGATTCACCTCGGTCACTAGTAAGGAATATGCAACTAAGTATATCACCATCATGCAAAACACTGTCTGAAAAATCGACAATCACTGTTAATATTGATGTTATAATGCAAAAGGTCGAGCAAAAGGAAAAAAACATGACAAAAGTAAATAATGAAATGGCCGAATTAAGTAGAGAAAATCATTTTTAAAGAACGACAAAATAAATGGTAAAGCAGAGGTTCCTATATTAAATAAAACTCTTTTTCAAATACTCAGTATGGAAGACCAATTCTGTACTGATGAATGTGAACTAGAACGAGAAACTAATTGGATTCTCGAAAGAAGAAAAAAATTAATAAAAAAGCAAGAAAAGACATTACAGCAACCAAAATGAAGACTGAGTCATCCGCTAATATTGTCGATTACAGTAATAAAATAGCTCTAAAAGGGCTAGATAAAGAGAAGAAGATCCTTCCACCTCCTGATAACATAATAGGAGTGAAAAAATATAATGACATTCAGCAACTATACTAAAATTGGTCGTAAGCAAGGACTATAAAGTAGTATCATTAAATAACAACATCTGAAATATCAACACGACCAACCCAGAAGATTGTAAAGCTCTCGCTACTAAATTAAACACCGATGGATGTTTATAAAACATCGATGAGTGTTAAAAGCAAAACAAGGACGGAAACACTGATATTTTCAGAAGAGGGCTTTCACTGTTCATGTTAACTTTCGACAATAAAGAAACTATAGAAAAAATTTATATAGTAAATGCAATTCTGTAAATGCAAGAAATACCAAGAGTTCAACCATAATCACAAATACTGTAATCGTAAACCTTGATGTGTCAAATGCGCAAGGAAACAACGCAGCCAATGCTTGTCAAATTAATAAAACCTCATCTTCAATATGTGGCAATTACATAAGGGAGCATTCAGCTATAACTATCGAGGATGGAAGTTGCAATAGAACTACAAAAATGATAAATAAATCTCGTAATCCGAAACAAAACCATGGTACATATTTACAAGAAGCAGAAAAAGGAAGAATCATAAAAATAATAATGTGAGAGCACAAAGTGAACGAGAAAGCACAAACTTGAGTTACGCTCAAGTAGCCCAACAAAAAGACCAAAGACAAGAAAAAGTAGACCAAATTTTACAAGATAATATTGAAAAATCTAGAAGCTCTCAATAAGCGATTAGAATACAAGAAGAATGTCTTCAAAACACAGTTGGGGTAAAAAAACAAAATGAATGGGTTGAAAAAATATTGATAAAGTTTATCAAAATATTTAAAAACAAATTATAAAATTGAGAAATGATTTTGACGCTGAGAATAGTAGCCCGGAATGCAAATGAGTTATTATAGCACATTCAAAAGCTAGACATATTTTTAAACCTACAAAAAATAGTTATGTGTTTGAGATCATAAACTAATTTCACAAAATCCTCATATTGTAAATTTTGTGGGTATACCTTTTATCATGCGATACATCCTGAGAATAAAGCTTTACGAGGGTCAGCTATCTTTGTTAAAGATAATATCCAACACAATGAAGAACTTAAAATTGAAAAATGGTTCATGCAATTTTCAACAATTAAAGTGCATCTATAAGTAAAACTAAAAGTAATATAGCATCTCTGCTATAAACTACCTACCTAGATACAACCTCAAACAAGAAGAGTACATTATGTACCTCAAAGCACTTGGAAGAAATTTTTTAATTGGAGGTGATTTCAACGCAAAAAAATATCTACTGGGGATCACGGTTAACAATAACTAAAGGGAAGGAGCTTTTAGCAGCTGTTAAAAAAACTAAAAAGCGAATTTCACTCAGATGGTGAAATCTGAGCCGACGGAAACCCAAGTTAACAAATAACAAAACTAATTGGAATCTCTTTCAAACACTTATACAGAAGTAATCTAATCTTCAAGTCCCAATACGTAATCCAAAGCGATTAGAAGATGAACTAGACCAACTCATAGAAAATATGCAAAGTGTCGCTTGATTTAATACTTCTAGTCAAATACGGGAAACAAATCAAAACGTTAGATATCCCAAAAAAGTGAGAGAAATGATTAAAATAAAAGGAAAGGTCGTTAAAAATGGCAATGGAATCGAACACCAGAAGCGATGAGACTGTTTAATAATTTGGTCAATAAATTAAAACCTTTAATAAAGGAGAATAAAAACCAGTCATTCAATAAATACCTAAACAATCTGCTGGACAAAAAGGCTCTGATTATACTCTTTGGAAGATAAATAATAATGGGCCCAGTAATTAAAAGCTTGCCAAAGCTAAGTAATTAATGGAAAAAGGAAGAGACAAATTATTGCACATAATGAATACAGCAATCCAATTAAAATGCGAACCAAGGCAATGGAAGGTTGCAGAAGTAATTATGATTCTAAAGCCAAATAAACCGACGAATTAAAAATTTTCATATATGCCTATATCTCTGCTTCCAACGCTATCTTCATGTTTAAGAAGCATTATGAAATTAATAGGCAAATTATTATTTAGCTTGTTAAAAATCAAGAAAAACCTGTAGAAATGGCCGAATGGAGAAGGATATCATATTATTATTGCGGACCTTCGGTGATCCCACAGTAACACAATCTAAATCCCACGCTAACTTTTAACGGACTCTCGTTATTTTAGTATCGTCGATGCATGTGATTTAGTTCAAGAGTCGTCAATATTGATGAAAATGAAAATTTGCCGCCGCAAGGTAAATTAGAAATGCTGCTGCAAAAACATGATTAATCAGTAAAGTTCAGAGTATATAATTTCAAGTAGCTTAAACTAAAATTGTTGTACTTTGATCTATAGAGAGTTTTACTTTTGGGTTATGGGTGTTGCAGAACCATTAAAATCACTCATATTGAAAGGGTGCAGTATTTCAATCATGTATTGCTTCTTAACTATATTCAATACCTTATACTAAAAGGTTTTCCATTAATTGAACATTATTACTTTTTTTGTAGCCTGTGGTCATTTAAAATTAATAAGAAGAAGCATTGGAAAATTGTACTGGGTAGCCCATGCCGTAAATTTTTGAGTCCACCAACTAAAATCAAGAAAAATAAACAAAAAAAATAAAGAATCCCATGAAATTATTTTTAGGAAAGCTCTGCGGTAACACCGATCAACAATTGAAATCTACCTCGGATAACAAAACTAGATTTGATGCTTATTTTCTATACAACATCATGACATTTTGAATAGCAAAAATTTACCAACTAAAATAAGAGAAGCCTTTGATAGTTCCTGTAAATAAAGTAGCGAATAATCACTAAATGACTGCCTTGCAGGATTATTTCTAAGGGATGTTAATTAAGTCAAAATTATTCACTTAAGCTTTTCATCTCAGGAAACAGTTGCCAAAAAATATGTTTAAACAGCACATTTTTGCAATTGCAATTGCATCACATTTTTTGGACGAAAGAGATAAAACAGGTAGCCTAAAACAAAAAGGAAAAAATCTTTTTTTCCAAATTTTTAGTCAAAACGCACTAAAAAACAGAATAAACACACCCGGGTGTGTTCGTTTTGATAAAAATTAGATCAATACTCGGGTTGACAGTATTGTTTAAAAGAAAACCATTTATGCTCAAAACTGAGCAACTGGTAGAAGATACACCAAAATTATAGCTAATGATATTGCAACCGACATGACTTAAGTCAAACAAAGCAAGGTTTCAGAAACGGAACTGTACAGTAATTGATATAAATTTCTTCCAGACATTTTTCTGCATTATTTTGAGGAAGCCTTTATGTATATATATATATATATATATATATATATATATATATATATATATATATATATATATATATATATATATATTATATATATATATATATATATATATATATATATATATATATATATATATATATATATATACATACATACATATATATATATATATATATATATATATATATATATATATATATATATATATATATATATATATATATATATATATATATATATATATATATATAATAAATTATTTAAGATCAGTAAAATTGTGATTGTCTTATGCTAACAGTAGTTTGAATATGGCTACCGGGAAACCGGTACCAATTCTATCATTACTGTCATGCTTTTCTATTCCCTACCCCACAAAAATTTACTAACTATTGAACGTCCAGGTGTCTGGAACCGGGTCGATCTCAATAATTTAACTAGTAGCTTACCTTATCCTTTCAAGTATATATAAAAACGTGTGTACGGTGAGCCTGGCCAACTCCAGGAGGTCCTTATTAGTCCTTGACTTTATATTCTAAATCAATTAGTCAATTGCAACTGTGAGAGTGAACACTGTTTTCATCAAAATTGAGATCTTCATTTTAAATAGAATAACTACCTTGACGATCTTGTTTCGCTTGTGCAATACCAACAAGTTTAATTGGGGGACCTTCTTTGGCCGCTTTATGTCTTAGCGCTGCCACGACAGCATCTGCTGTAAGTCACATTTGGCGCTTTTCAATCATTTCTTGGTCGTTCGCGTCTTCTTGGTTGGCTTTTGACATGTTTTTGTTATTTGGCCGGAGATTTTTCACTACTTTAAGTTTGGTGTTGTTGGCCTTGATAACGTTTTTTGTCTTGAATGGTGAAGAAGCTTTTAATATTTTACGAGGGTTTTAAAATCCTTGTCGTTTTGCCAGGTTGTTTTTAGTTTTTTCAAATATTACGTAAAGATTGTTATGTTTATGGAAATGTGAAATGATACTTTAACGGATTATATTATAGCTTAAATTAGAACAATTAAAAGATAGCTATTAGTAAGAATTTTACGTAAGGTTGGAAGTTAGTTTTTGCGCTGGTGGTAGTTACATTTGAGCAAAACAGACAAACATGCTGCGCAACATACTGTCCCGCACGAAATGTAATAACTGTTTACGGTAGATTTATAAATCACTTGGGTTTTCTACTCAAGATTACGCAACATACACAACTGCCCATGTTAAAAGCACGGATTGCCATGTTTATGTCACAGAATTGTGACTGATCTTTTTAAAATAAAATGAACTGTTTTATGCATGAATACATAATACTAACTATTCGCCGCCAAGGTGTCTGTAACCGGGTCGATCTCAAATGTACAGTGGGGCAGAATCTCTCCGGTCATTTGTTTTTAGACCACAGGAAGCAGATTTTTACACAAAAAAATCTTTGCGCCATAGCTGTTTGGTCCAATGGACAGATATTATTTGGCTATGGTAATTATTAGTTATGGCAATTATTTATTTTCTTCTTGTCATACAAGGAGACATTGTTATATGACTGGAGCATTACTGTCATTTTACATATAACGGCAAATATTTAGAAAGGTTTTTTTTTGCTGTGCAAAGAAAAGCTTTGTTGCGATATATTTTGCATTTAAGCTATCTCTCTTCCTAGAAAAGGAGCACTTAGGAACCAATGAAACTCACCCAATAACATTAAAAAAAGATACACTTTAAAGCAAAATCTGATGCAAATCCGTTTACAATATTTACAATATCTACAATATTTATTTACAATATTTTTTTAAAACATTTATTTTATTATTATTTTTTAACACTTATTTCACTTATCACTTTCACTCATTGCTTTCATACAGTTCATTAATTCTAATAAGCTCGTACAAAACATGCCCATTCACAATAATTTAGTCAAATTTCTTGCTTTGATAAGGAATCGAACATTTTGTCTGTTTGCTACAAACATTTTACATTTGACTATCAAATGTTCAATGTGCTCCACAACCAATTATTACAAGTATAGACAAACAAGTAAAAAAAAAGCCCAAGATCTGTATAAGTTATATGACATCACAGACCTAGTTTTAAAATTTCAGCATAATTTTATTGATTAATTTAACATTTAATAAATTAAGAGAACATAATAAATCTTAAATTAAATTACCATAAACTTGATACATAATTTACATATGAAATGAGTTCGTATATCTAAATATCTGTATGTTAGTACTTCAATTAATTTATGATAAATTTTCTAAAAAACGAAATTAAGGATATACACAAAGATTACAATGACAAGGAGTAATCAGTAAAGGAAG